>ML106234.1:0-32094 GCA_003697995.1 Taxidea taxus jeffersonii | reverse complement strand
GGACACTTACATACTCTCAGCCACAGGTGTCGAAAGTGTGGAAAGCTTCATCCTTATATTTGTACTCTTTCATTTACATAGTATTAACTCAATCGTCATTTCTGTAATTGCAGCTGCATAGTTTCCTACCTGTTGCATTTATGAGGGCTATAATAAATTTTGTTATAACACAAAGCCAATGACCTATTCTTACATCAGAGATGCTATGACTTTTTTGCATTAATGGCATGTCAACTTGGCCAGGAATGTTCCTCCTTTTCTTCTTGGTGTATGCTGTACTTATATTTGATCCTAGCTTTGCTGGGGTGTGAGTTCCTTCTAAAAGTGGAGATGAAAATGACTTCTTTCTTTTATTTTCTCTCTTTCTTTCTTTCATTTGGTTACAGGCATAGCTTCAACCTTGCCAAAAAGCCTCTGAAAGGCTGAAAACTACTTGTGACCATTCACTTTTATCCAAAACTTATTTTCTAACTATTAACTATTAATGCAGAGTATCTCATACTCTATGGAAAAGGCCCAACAATGTTAAAAATTGAATGGAGAAAAGCTAGGAACATAAAGAACTCTGGACAAATATTTGGAAACAAAATGCACGAACAGTACATTGACAGTTGCAAACAGAGACCAGTTTGACAAGTTTGAGTCTCTCAGAGAATGTTTATCAATTGAGGTGAAAGTAAGAAGTGACAGAGGACAGAGTGAGACATTCAGGTTTTTCCTCTACCTTATTTTAAACTTCCAATTTGTTTAATTTAAATGTTATTCAGATCAAAACAGTTCCAAATGGGTGAAATTTATGAATCTTTAAACACTATACCTTTTTACCATCTGTCTTTAAAATCATCTAGACATCTTGGTCTTCTAGAATAGCTCTAGTTGGGCATTGCAGTCCCATCAAATTTTCTCTCACATTTTTCTCACTTATTGTCAAGCATCTTCTTTCTTCCTGTACCACCTCCTTAAGATTAGTACTCTAGAGCAGGATACCTGAAGGCCTACTTCTAATGAGCTCTCTAAGCTAAATACTATAGGGCTTTCTTTAGGTACAAACAAAATATTCTCAGAGAGAAATATGGAAGTGCAGGAAGAAATATAAGGTAGATGTGTGAGTAAATATAAATTGCATTTGAATAAAAATTTATAAATCAATAACTGAAATAATTTTTGGTTTTAAAATATATGTACTGGAGGAGCACCTGGGTGGATGAGTGGGTTAAAGACTCTGCCTTCAGCTCAGGTCATGATCTCAGGGTCCTGAGATCAAACCCCGCATCAGGCTCTCTGCTCAGCAGGGAGCCTGCTTCCCTTTCTCTCTCTGCCTGCCTCTCTGCCTACTTGTGATCTCTGTCTGTCAAATAAATAAATAAAAAATATTAAAAGAATATACATAGGTACTTGAAATGCACAAAGAAATAATGCTTAAAAAGAGAGGGGTTTGATATAAGGCATTTTAAAGTTTTAGCATTATTGGGGAAGTTGTAAAATAATAGTTTATATTAAAGCAGAAAAAATCAAGAAAGTACATTGAAATTTCTAAGAAATTCTAAAATCAGTAAAACAATGCAAGTATCACACTTAAATGGGGGAAATGAGAATATTAAGGTTTTTAAACTAATATTTAAAAAGCAGAATAGGAAAGCAAAAGTAATTAAAAGATCAAATAATAAGAAAATTATACATTGGTAGATATAAATATTAGTAGATATAAACTCATATATACATACATATACATATACATATACACATATGGATATATATAAAACATGAAAGGACTGAAGTCCAATGCAAAGACTTGGAATGGCAGATTGAGGTACAGATAGAAGAATCATAATATCCCACTTTTAAGAGTAACCAATAAAGAGGTGTCCTCAGTTGGTTAAGCATACAACTCTGGATTTTGGCTCAGGTCCTGACCTCAGAGTTGTAAGATCAAGCCCTGCATTGAGCTCCTCACTAAGAGTGAAGCCTGCTTAAGATTCTCTCTCTTCTTCTCCCTCTGCGCCTGTCTCTCACTTGTGGGTTCTCTCTCTCTCTCTCTCTCTCTCAAATATGTATATGTATATGTATACATGGTAATTTTATATTAAAATGTTGGCTCTAAGTTGTGGAGCTAATAGCTTCCAAATATATATTTGAGTCCCATCTCGGTTTTCTACCTAATTCTTTCAGATCTGTGGTTTGAGGAGCTAGCAGATTTCCATTATCTATTTTAGATCCTACTTTCGCCACCCATCTAATTATTTTATGAGAGTTGCTGTTCAGCTTGTTACTGACCAATCAGAGGATTTGACTTTGATTGATCATCTTACCAAGTAGCCAGGTACTTAAAAACCATGACTTTGGAATATTAAGATTGATGCTATCAGGTAATTTGTTGTCTATTTGTTATCTAAAAAGTGTTTCTATTATATTTGCCCATATAGGGGTTACTTGTATATTTGCCCACATATAGGGGTTACTTGTATCCCAGAAAATAGTAAATATGTCCACTGAAGCCATACCATGACCAAGAAAGTGTAATGGTCTTAAGAATGAGAGGAGAAGTCAGCTCATATCTGAATTTAAGACTTTTTCCTACTGATGGATAGGCATTTTCCTTCTCACTAACAAACAACTTTTAGTACATATTTAAGTGTCAGTCTGCTGCTGAGATGTTCTCTCAATTTTTTGTTGTCTGAAATTATCTTCAATTTTAAAGCACGTATTTATTGAGCATAGTGTTTTAGGATGGCATCTATGTTTTTTCCAGAATTTTGAATATTTCATTCAATTATCTTTGTAAGTAATTTGTATTTTAGTCTTATTGTCACTTTTATCTTTTAAAAAAGAAATCAGCTTTCTCTCTCAGGTTTTTTAGAAATGTTTCTGTCATTGGTGTTCAGCAGATTTACTAGTGTGTAGGTGTGATATTCTCTGTTTTTAACTTTTATTTGCTGCCTTTATTGACTTTGGGAAATTTTTAAATTTTCCCCATTATATTTTCTCCCCACTTCTCTCTCTTTTCTGTTTTAGAACTCCAAATGCAAGTAGGTTAAATCTTTTTACTATAGTCTATTTTTGAATAATTTCCTTTTGCTATTTTTTACCTCCACTTCTCTCCATGCATTAGTTTAGATAAATCATTCTCAACCAAAAGTATTTGTGCCTTCTATCCCCCAGGGAATAGTTGGCAACATCTAGAGAGACCATTTTGGTTGTCATGGCTAAGGAAGACTCTGATCTGTTTTGTGTTCATTTCCTTCTATCTAAAATAACCTGGGTGGTGGCTGGGTGGCCCAGTTGATTAAGTGTCTGACTCTTGATTTCAGCTCAGGTTATGATCTCAGAGTTGTGAGTTCAACCCTGCAGTGGGCTCTGGGCTGGACATGGATCTTGCTTAAGAGTCTTTCTCTTCCTCTTCCTCTGCCCTTCTCAAATAAATGAATAAATAAAAAAAATAAATAAAAAATAACTTGAATTTTAAAAAAATAGTCTTTGAGGGTCCAAGGAAGTAATGAGTAGGATATTCTTTGAGCCTTAATTATAGCACTGTTTAGGGATAACGTCTTATGTAATTTTATTCTTTAGTAACCTGTTGTTATCTTACTCTCAGATGGGTTTCTTTAAGTACTTGGCCTGAAAAAGCTGAGAAGACTACCAAAAGAGTAAAGATATAGTGTCCCCAGCTTTACAGTGAGATCCAAATGAAATAGTTAAGTCCACTGCTATAAAGTGCTTTTTGTTTTCATCTCTATTTAGTTTGGGCTTTAAGAAAGCATTGATAAGGAATCACACACATTCTTCCCGCTAAGAATATCTTTCTATACATATAGAAGAGTGAATTATGTTGGCTATTAAACAATGGATGTCTGAGACTGGTCATTTTTAATTAGCTTTGGGCAAACTCATTAGAATTCATTTAAGGATCATATATATTTTTAACCTGGCATTTTAGTTTTTCTCTCATTTATTATACTAACCTTGCAAACCTGAATGATATTCCTGTTTATGAAATTCCTGAAGAATCTGTCAACTTCATAGTCACATTCATTCTTTCCACATAGATAAAACCCATGTTCTTTGAAGTACTCAAAATATATCCTAATTCTTAGACCTTCATTCACAAGATTCTAAAACTAAAAAATATGGATGTCCAATAACTATAGTTTGAATGAGAAAAATATCCACAATCCAAAGAAATTAGATCAAAGTCACAAGTTTTTATACTTCCAAAATTTACTATGAGATGCATATTGAGCTTTTATTAAACCTGTCAAATCAAACTTAATGCAAATTCTGCTTGATAATGTATAAACAATAACATAAAAGTATTTCAATACAGAATAAATTTGTTTATTGGATTATAATGATTGAACTTTTTATCCATTTGGGGCAGAAAATAAATTAGCATGAACTTCATCCATAATGCTGATACTACACTTATTTTGGAGTTAATTCATTAAATTAAAAGGATGCTAGAATCAGTCTGTTAGACTATGCTTGATAGAAAGATATTGGGTAAGGAACTGGTGATCAAAGACCAAAATAGTTGCCACTGGAAATAAGGAGCATAATGGACCTCTGGGTAGACATTCTGATGACTTTGCATAAATGTTCCGGAATTCTACAAGTCTATTAGCAGAAGCCAAACACATAGTTAGGTTGGCAACAAGATGGCTGGAGGCTACCAGAAGCAAAGTCAACTGGGTGGCAGAAACTGAATTCATAGCTCAGGAAAGAGAAACCAGAGGCTCCATAAACTAAGGGTCTGAAATGAGCCTAGTGAGTAGCAGCTCCTAGATCCATAACCCAGAAAGAAGACACTGCTGGACCCATAGATATGATATAAATTAATTGGTAGGGACTGCAGATCATGGAGATCCTTGGGTAGTAGCGAGACCCTGCCCGAGCAGGGGCTGGACACCACACAGAATGCTGGGCAGCTGACCAGCTCACAGCAGGTCTCCTGACAGCCACTGTAGAGAATGGATCCCAGCTGGCAGGTGCTGGGAGAACAGAGATTAGTGCTGTTGGAGTTGTTGGAGTAAGAAGAGCCATAGGAGGAGCCTGAGTAGGTAGCTCAGAAACCCCTTCCCCAAAAGACTGGGAAAATAAGTTTATAGAGCAGCACCTGTGAGATATGTTGACAGGAGATATGAGTTCAGGTTGGTCACAATTAGAAAATTCTGAGATTTAAGATGATTTTGGGGACTGGGTATTTTATATACTCATCAATTGATATAGCACAATGCAGGTACAGTTCTCTCATATCATTGGCACACCTTCTTCTGCATTTGTGTAATTCATTAAACTTCTCTGTCATTTCATTGACCAGCTTCGTACCTATTGTACTTAGGAGTACAATGGGTACAATGATGATTCTTATCTCAGAAATTCCAGAACTATTTGTCCTTAATCCTCAACCTATTACAGCCAGGAAAACCCCTTCATTTCTCCCTGGCTATGACTCAGTGTATATCTATTCCTGCTTTGCTGCGGAATTCTTTCTGTCACTTTTCTACTATGTCAATTGATAAGTGACATAGCTTTATTTTTTATAAGGATACTTCTAATGATTGATTCTACTTGTCACCATTGATTTACATTCTCTAAATTTATTTTCCATCTATCACATATTATACAGTACTTCTCACATCCAATGGAGGAAAGAAAAATAACACATAATGGGAAGTGGCTAGAAATAGAAAAGAACCAGACAAACATTTAAAGGTGAAGACTGAATTGAGATGAAGCCACAAGAAGAAGTTGACTCAGGCCCTATGAAGAGGGAGCAGAGATGATGGTGACAATGTGGGAATCTGGAAAAAGGGAATGAAGAGACAGGGACTTCAAGTATCTCTTCTACCTACTTTTAGCCTATGGATGTTTTCATCTAATTGCCATTTAAGGGGCACCTGGGTGGCTCAGTTCATTAAGCATCTGCCTTTGGCTCTGCTCATGATCCCAGGGTTCTGGGATCGAGCCCAGCATCAGGCTCTCTGCTTGGCCAGGAGCCTCCTTCTCCTTCTTCCTCTGCCTGCTATTCCCTCTGCTTGTGCTCTCTCTCTCTCTATCTGCCAAATAAATAAATAATGTCTTTTTAAAAATGTCATTTAAAACAAAAAATACCATTAATATATTTTTACATATTTTCATTCACATTGTCCAAATTTTAAAAGAACCTGTGGCCTGCCTCTTAGAACAACTCAGCCTTTCCAGTGTTCAGACTGAATGAGTTTCGTGCATTTTCAAAGTCAGTTCCTTCCCGATAATTTCCACCAAAATACAAAATAAGGGTGCTGGGAGGCTTGGTCAGTTAAGCATCGACTCTTGATTTCGGCTCAAATCATGATTTCAGGGTCCTGAGATCGAGTGCCCCGTCAAGTTCCACATTGCGTGTAGAACCTGCTTAAGATTCTTCCTCTCTATCTTCCTCTGGCCCTTCCCTTACACTCTCCTTCTCTCTCTCTCTATCTCAAAATACATATGTAAAATAGCCCTCTCTTATCACTCTTCATTTTATTTTTCTTTTGAATAATACAATATTGCACCGAGATAAATACTAATAAGTTTTTTGGGAGGGGCTGAAGGAAAATAATCATAGGTGGAAACAACAAACTCCAAGAAAGAATAGAGAGACTATTTGATAGTTGTATTCTCCAGGAAGCAGGCACTGAGACACAGATAGAAGAACAAAATGTTTGTAAGAGAGTAGCACCGGTGAGTGAAAAAAGCCATTCTACCACCTTGTTCAGTCACTGACCAGGGGCTGCCATGAGAAAAAAATTGACCTTGGCTTGAAAGCTGATACAGAGCCAAAGAAGCCAGCAGAGAAAGACTGTCAGCTGGCCTCACTTGTCACAGCCAGACAGCCATTCCTTTTGTGAAGTGGTGTGATGTGCGTTCCAGTGTAGATTTGTACCTGTCATGGTCCACTGGTTACGTCTTCAGGGTCAACTTGTCAGGAGAGAGATTCTCCATGGTTCTGTTAGGGCTCTATTCTGAGGGAAAATAAAAAAGAGCAAAGCCATTGGCATGAAGCACGGTCCCGGTCACTGTGTTTGGTCGTGGAGCTGCAGCTGGTGCTCACCATCTTTCTTCAGTATCATTAGAAATTTGTCTCACCCTTAGTTACCACCTCTGGTGGTCATGGTAGGTTTCTTGGTGGTATTAACCAAATCTTATTCCTGAGAAGTATGAATCCTGATAGCTTTACCTTTTCTTGCTAGACTCACTGCATTTGACAAGTCATGTCCACTGTTGGATGGGAGGTTCCAAGAGACACCCAAGGAGATCAACTGTGCTTCCCACATATTTCCCCTTCCCTCACTGTGTAACAGTAACCCTGCTACTTTCTACTAATCAGGATCCTCTCCTCTTGGATAGATGACAAGTCTTTTTTTTTTGCCTGTTGGTCCCTGAGTACAAGGAGCCCAAGGTGCACAGGCAGTGGCCATAGCTGTAGTTCAATGAGACCCTTGAGGTGTTCCTTAGGGAGTCTGCCTATGTGAACGGGCCGCTACCCTTGAAAATTCCAGCTGCAGAAATAGGAAGCATAAAGTTCTTGAATGGGTCTTTGGAAGTAATAGTAGGGGGATATTGGAGACCAGTCTTTTGCGGATATCGCCTCCATGCCAACACTTTGACTTTGTAGTCAGTAGGCCAGTCCAACTCACCAACAGGCAGGGAGCTTCAAGGCAGAGTGTTTTTTGATAAAACCTCTGTATCTCACTTATGCTCTCTCTGTTGTGGATTACTTGCACGGATTCTACACTGAGAGTAATCCCATGCTGGTAGATCAGACTATTCATTAACTCCTGAAAATGGTACTGCTGTGGCAAGCATTAAAAGCAAACTCATAATCTGAATATGTATCTGTACATTTGAGAATGGACACTGATTTTCCAGGGCAGAAAGGGAACACTTGCAACTTGCAACCAAGCAGCTAGTTGGTCGTCTTGAGGACTAATGTCATACTGGGAGTTTACTGTTAGTCTCCATTGACAAGATGGAGATTCACAGGTGGCAATGATATCAGCATTGTAAGTAGAAGCTTATGCTGGGGGATCCATTCATAGCCTTTGTGGTCACTTGTTCATCTGTTCAGCATTGTAAGGACTGCTGACAAAGGTAGGCTCACATCAACTAGCAGAGTCTTTTTGTCTACATGATAGTTTCATTCCTCTTCCAAGGTGGATACATTCTGGTGGGCACTAAAAGGAAATACACAGATTTTCACATTTTGTGCCCACCTGAATGTGTCTACCCACATATTTCTACACTAGACTTATATGTATCAATATTCTAATATTCTCTTTTCTAGGTTCCCTAACTAGCTGGTCAGGCTAATTGCTACTGTCCAGGAATCTAGAGGTATCAGATTTTTTTTTCCTTTTGTCAGCAAATGTCAAGGTCCCACATCTTTTGGAGGAAATATGCTCTATATTGCCCCTAAGATTGTTATTCACATAAAGCTTATGCGTGAAAAAAAGGATACCATAAAAAAAGTTTTAAAGAAAGAAATATCTAAAGCCCAAAATAAATTAGTTCAAATTCACCAAACTATTAGATTTCTAAAGTTGTTCCCAGAGACACTATAAACATTAACTTGAATACCCGCAAAAAAACAAAAGAAAAAAAAAACTTACCCAATTGAAACTAAATAAAATTAGCAGAATATTTGGAAACCGGAATGAGTTTATTTATTATATGCATTTAGGTTTTCATCTCTCTTGCGAATAAAATGTATGAATGAGAATCCCATTAATTCATTAAAATTAGTTCCTGTTTGTTTACATAAATTCCATTAATTGATCTTGCAATTTATTTTATTAATTCCACTAATTCTATAAATTCATCCAATAAAATTAATCATTAAGTTCAGTATGTGTTAGAGACAGTTCTTGGCCAACACTCTGTGGTTGGAAAAAAGGTGACAAGAGTTTTTCCCAAATATCATGAAGATGATAAACTCTCTGTTTAGAGGTTAGACATTTTGCTCAAAAGGTCTGGACCCTCAACAACTTGATGTATAGAAGCCAGATTCACAGGTTGGTCTGTAACATGAAGACTGGCAGCTTCTAGAGGCGAAGTAGGTTGGGCGACAGAATCTGGATCCATAGCCCAGTGAAGGGAAGCCAGAGACTCTGTAACCCAGAGATCTGAAGTGCTGCTGGGATCCACAACCCAGGGAGTAGCAGCTTCTGGATCCATAGCCCAGGGAACGGCAGCTGCTGGACCCCAAACTCAGAGATCCAGAGCAAGTCATCTGGCAAGGACTGCAGAGCATGGAGGTCCTCGGGCGGTAACAGGGTGTCTGGCAAGGTCTGGACACCATGCAGGATGTCTGGCAGCTGGTGGGCTCACAGAAGGTCTTCTGACAGCCACTAGCAGAGGAGGAGCTCAGCTGACAGGTGCTGGGAGAGCAGGAGTCAGTGCGGTAGACCAGGTTGCTGGGGCATGAAGAGCCACAGGAGGAGCTTGGGTAGCGCACGCACCCCCCAAAGGAGCGGGAGGAGAAGTTTCCAGAGCAGCAGCTGTAGGACATTTTGGCAGGAGATGTTAGTTCAGCTGAGTGACAGTGAGGAGATTCTGAGGTTGAATGTCACCTCCTGGACTGGGGCACTTTTATACTCTCAGCCATGGGTGTGGTATTTTTTACAGTGGCCTTTCCCACACTTGGAATCTCTCATTTCCATATGTGTAATTCAATGATATTTTCTGTAATTGCAGGTGATTCCTTCCATCTCATATTTATAGGAGAATTCATCATGTTGTTATAGCACCAAGCCAACGAACGATTCCAAAGTCAGAAATGCTATGACTGTATGTCATTAATGCCAGCTAATCAGGGCCAGAAAAGCCCCTACTCTTCTTCTTGGCTGAGACTCATTGTGCCGTTGCTAGTACATTGGCTGGAGAATGCTTAGATCTAAAGGCAGGGATTGAAGTTAAGTCACTCTTTTTTCTAGATCAATGGAATAGAGGTACCCTATTTGTTACCAGTGATTTTCTTTCTGTAAATTTATTTCATCCCCTAAAATTAGTTTTCATATATTACATTATATTATATTATATATTGCCTCTCAAATCCAATGGAAAGGGAAAATAGATAATATAAACTGATTGAGAAACATGATGGATCACAGAAATAAATCAGGACAGATGTTTAAAGGCAAAATGACTAAGCAATAATTTGAAAAAGAGTCTCAGGGGATACAAATTTACACATGTGCAAAAAATCCCAAAAAGTCAAATACTCTTGAGGTGAGAGAAGATAGCTAGTGACACTAGAGATCTGTCCATCTGTGTGTAATTCCAGTACAAATGGGTCTGGATCAGTTTATGGCTTTTCATATATGCATTGCTCCTTTTGTTACCTGTCATTACAATGTGTCCAGTGATCCTGCTCTCTAATAAGAGCAACTCTTCTCACACAGGACCTTCTTGTCATTTTTATATTTTGATTCTTTCATATAGTTGTTTCCTTAATTATAAAAACACACTTTCCCTACTTCAGTCATTCGAGATTATTTTTCTGTTGTAAAACATCCAAATATTGTCTTGTATAGAGCTCCATGTCTGGAAAACTGAGGCTAAAACAAATACTGAAGTGTTTTCTCCAGTTAGGAAGACAATTACCTCAGAGGGGAAGTTGTAATTGCAGGAGGTGATAAAAAAGATTGAAATATAAATGAATTGTCTAAATACTCTGGGTGCATAACACTAATAAAGTGGTTTGTGGTTCTTAATAAATAGGTAGAAATAAATAGTAATTAAGAATGATCATTAAAATCTCTTGAAAACTTACTAAAGAGTTTACAAATTATAAAATGATAATAACTTAAGAGGATAAAATTACAGCTTTAACCATTTTATTGCCTCTCCCCAAAATGTGGAAATTTACTATTACAAATGGTAAATGCGCAAGTAGAAATCTAGAAGTAGGAATAATCAAGTTAAATATAATAAATAGACTGGCTAATCCTTATTGAAGATTAGACTATCAGACTGGACTAGAAGTCAAAACTATTTTCTACTTAAAATAGATTTTCTTAAATATAAGGAAACAGAGAAGGGGAAAAGTAAAATGATACATCAGACGAAGGAAAGAAACAAAAAATGTAACTTCCAAGTTTGTTGTATGATAAGATGTAAAATGTCATGTTATCAAACATAATACAAGATATTTCTTAACAATCATTCCATCAGCCTTCCAGGATGATATTCATGACTTTTTTATTTTTAGAGGTTACCCCAATTCCACACCACCCAACAGAGTAACAGATAGCTTATATATCAAGTTCAATTTATATAATTTAAAAGGAAGTTAAATTAAAATTTTGTTCTTCAGTCATAGTAGCCACATTTCATGTGCACAATAGATATGTGTGGCTGATGGATACCATATATTGGAAATGCAGATAAAAATATTTTCAGCAACACAGAATGTTCTATTGGACAACACTGCCTTAGAGTTCATGGTGTGCTTTGTTAACTGGCTAATAGAAATGCGTACTTTTACTATTTTCCAGTCCAGTGAAAGAATGTCAGAAATCTTAAGGTCAATTATCCTTACCTCAATTCATGTACTACTATGTTAGGATTTTCTGTTGTTGTAATTTCGTGTTTGCTTGTGTATATTAATATATATTTACCTCCATGTTTTTTATGACCAAAATTTGCTTAAATTTACCCCCCCAAATATATATACACCTACTTATCTTTTTTCTTACTCTTCACTTCTTCTTACATTTTTTTTGTATATTCTGGGATTATTTTGCTTCTGACTACATATAACTTTTATCATATATTTTAGTGTTGGAAGGCCAGTAACACATTCTTTACAGTTTTGACAGTCCGAAAATGTCTACATTTCTTCTTTTCTTTCTTTTTTTTTTTTTTTTTTTTGAGAAAGAGAGAGTCGGTGGGAGGGACTTGCAGAAGGAGAAAGAGAGAAGAGAGAGAGGAACTCAAGCGATCTCCATGCCTGGAATGGAGCCCAACTCTGGTCTTGATCCCATGACCTTGAGATCATGACCTAAGCCAAAATCAAGAGTCATATGCTCAACTGAGCCACCCATAGGCTCTTCTCCATTTTTGAAACAAATACTCATTAGTCAATTACTCTAAAGTTTTCTTTCTTCAGAAATTTGAGGATATTTGTCTTCCTACTATCTTTTCTCTGTTTAGAATTCAGCTGTTAATCTTACTGTTGGTTTTTTTTTTTTTTACTTTATTTAAGCTTTATTTAAACATATGATGTAACCCCACCACCCTCACCCAACCCCTCTTCCCCCCACCCCCCTCAGTTTGTTTTATGACATTAAGAGTCTCTTTTGGTTTTTCTCCCTCCCGATCCCATCTTCTTTCATTTTTACTTTTCCTACCACCTTAACTCCCACCCCCGTTGCATCTCCACTTCCTCATATCAGGGAGATCATGTGGTAGTTGTCTTTCTCCAGTTGACTTATTTCGCTAAGCATAATACGCTCTAGTTCCATCCATGTCATCGCAAATGGTAAGATTTCATTTCTTTTGATGGCTGCATAGTATTCCATCGTATATATATACCACATCTTCTTTATCCATTCATCTGTTGATGGGCATCTAGGTTCTTTCCATAACTTGGCTATTGTGGACATTGCTGCTATAAACATTCGGGTACACGTGCCCCTTTGGATCACTACGTTTGTATCTTTAGGATAGATACCCAGTAGTGGTTTTGTTTTTTTGAAGGTGACTTGCATTTTCTTTCCCTTCGGTTGCTTTACATTTTTCTCTCTTTTTTTTTTTATCAGTTGACTCCAATATATTCTCTTTATTTGCTAGTTTAAATATGTTCTCCAGAACAATCTCTAATTGTCTCTCTCAGTTCATTCAGTAATTCTACATTTAGTGTACTGAATTTTTCAATTTTAGAATTTCTACTTCATTCTTTTTTTTTTTTTTTTTTTTTTTGAGAGAGAGAGAGCTTGAGTGGGGGTGGGGGAAGGGACACAGGGAGATGGAGAATCTAAGCAGGCTCCATGCCCAGCAAGGACCCTGACATGGGTCTTGATCTCATGACCCTGGGATCATGACCTGGGCCCAAATGAAGAGCTGGACATTTAACTGACTGTGCCACCCAGCCTCTATTTGGTTCTTTTAATATGTTTCTCTCTCTCTTAAAATTTTAAATCTATCTTTTTATTTCCTGAAGTGGATTCTATTATCTGATATATATTTTGGATTTAGTCATTTCTTAACATTTTGAAGTCTGGCAAATTTCCCTAGGTTACCAGATGATCCATATTTATATCATCTATCTATGTGTATCATCTATATACTCATCTATATCTGTATAAAACGATATTCACAATTATATCTGTACCTCTAAGTTCATGCCTGCACTTAAAATAATATTTATATTTACCTATGCAAAGACATAATATAAGGTCACCTCAACACTATGCTAATTTATTTTTGTAATTTGAAGTTTTTATTTAAATTCCAATTAGTTAACATTCCAGTTAGTTTCTGGTGTACATTACAGTGATTCAACACTTCCGTATAACATCAGGTGTTTATTATAAGTGCATTCCTTAATCCCCATCACCTGTTTAACTCACCCCCCCTGCCCACCTCGCCTCCAGCAACCCTCAGTTTTGGTTTTCTGTAGTTAAGAGTCTGTTTTATGGTTTATCTCTGTCTCTCTTCCCTCCCCTCCCCCATATTCATCTGGATTGTTTCTTAAATTCCACATAAGAGTGAAATCATATAGTATTTGTTTTACTCTTACTAACTTCATTTGCTTAGCATTATATATATATATATATATGCATACCACAACTTCTTTATCCATTCTTCAGTTGATGGACAATTGGGCTCTTTTCATAAGTTGGCTTTTGTTTTGTTGATAATGCTGCTCTAAACATTGGGGTGCCTGTATCTCTTCAAACCTGTATTTTTGTAACTTTTGGGGTAAATACCTAGTTGTTCAATTTTTTATTTTAATTAAATTAAATTAATTAGATTTAATTAAATTAACTAATTTTAAGCTTTAATTTTAATTTTTTGAGAACTCTACATACTGTTTTCCAGAATAGCTACTCCAAGTTTTGTGCCATGTTAATCTAATGAGGTAGTGAAATGATTTCAATTCATAGGGAAGGGTAAATATTTAAGGTTCAGCTGAGTCCTAAATATTGTTCAGAGTGTCAGTTTTAGTCAAAATCATTAGAAATTTCTAACTTTTGATTTTGGTTACCTGACCTCGTGAGTCTCATCAGCCTCTCTTTTGGATTCAACAATATCCCTAATCGAAAAGTAGTCCCAAATTCTAGGACTTTGTTGTTATGTTGTTAAACCCCCCCTGACATTTTGGCCCTGGTAATTTCTGGACATTTTCACATGTATTTTTTGTCTAAATTTTCTAGACAAAAAATATTAGTTTCAAATAATTTTTTCATTTATAAGTATATCAATGTTTATCTTATTCCCTTTTAGGAATAAGCTTAAGATTTATAACCAGTCCTTGGATGAAAGATTTATAATATATGAAAGCATGGCTAGAATAGGTAAGAAATAGGAGTAAGAGTGTCCAATCACAAAAGTATTTTATTTTTAAGATTTATTTATTTGAGAGAGAGTGAGAGAGTGGGGGTAGAGGGGCAGAGGGAGAGAGAGTCTTAAGCAGACTCCAAGCTGAATGTGGAGCTTAACCTGGAGCTTGATCTCACTAAGCTGAGATCACGATCTGAGTTGAAACCAGGTGTTGGAGGCTTAACTGACTGTGCCACGTAGGCACCTCACAAAACAGTTTTAGTAGTTTGAATGGAAGGTGGTGGAAACAAGGATTATTGCAATTTAAAACATAATACCCTTAAAAAAACTAAATGAAATCTAAAACCTTTAAAAGATGAAGGGACAATTACTCATCAACTATATTTAATCGTGTTTGTCATTGTCACACCGTCAGTTGTAAGGAAATAATATCTCCTTCAGTTGTAAGTTAACCAAGTCTCCAGTCATTTCTCGAATACAAAAATGATTTTCAGTCTTTTCCACTCTGCTTATTTTATCTTCCCAGATTTCCCTTTTGCCCCTTCTAATATGCCTATATCTTTGCAATTCTAAATAAACTTCACCTCTTAAGCTGCCACAAGGCAGATATTCCTTATAAGTTCCTTATTCCGTCTGTGTCCCCTTTTCTTATATTCAATATCACACATTTAAAATGAGTATCTTTGTCTAAGAGCCATTGTACAGCCTTAAGAAATAAGGCTTAGGAACATTTATTAAATATATGGTAACTCTTTTTGTTCTCAGTTTTAGGTTCCTTATCAAAATCTATCTATCTTTGTACTTTGCTATTCCTGAAAATACTTTGCCTGAGAAAACAGAGAATATTATCATGAAAAAGAGAAATAAAGTTTCCCCATTTTTTTGGTTGAGATACACATTAAATCATCACTTCTGACGCTGTCAAATACTAATAATCTTTTAATTTGAAACATGAGTAAAAAGCACGGTGAAAGTCATCCTGGTGATTTTAGATTCTTCACTCAAATTTCATGGTTTTGCTCTGTACACATATGTAGATAAGATCATATTGAATACTTACCAGTGAGATGCAAGTATTAATCAGTTTTATTAAGAAATGTGGGTGACTTCAAGCAAAGTGACTTAAAATTCATACATAATCATTTTCATTTGTTTTCTATTTATTTTTTCTTTCATGTATAAGCCTAACCATATAAATGTAAATATTATTTTTATTCTCTGCATTTCTCATATAGCTATAAACTAGTCTTCTACTTTATGCCTGTTGACATTCCCATGTCTTGTGAGAAAATCAATCTAATTCCTGAATCTGAGAGTTCAATTCTTAATAGTCTGTCTACTTAAACAATTGTCTTCCACTGCTTGTAGTTTGAGTAAGAAAAATATCTGAGGCTTCTCAAAATTCAAATCCCCAATTTCTTAGGATTTCAAAATATATTTCCAGGTGTGTATTGATCTTTTCACAATATCTCCATTGCCTACCATAATCAAAAGTCTACTTAATAAAAATTAACAACAATAAACATAGCTGGTTATCAGTACCAATAAATTTATTTGATTATAATAATTTGGATTTTCTTACAATTTTGGAAGAAAATCTAACATGAATTTTATCTCCAATGCAGATTTTAGATTTTATTTTCAGATATTACATTAATTTTAGAATTTTTCAAATAAATTCTTTCAGCCAGTATTTGGGGCCAGAGACAAGGTGAGGGTTTGATAATCTAAGAATAAGAAGATAATTCTTCCTGTAGGTGAAGATAATAAAGATTATGAGTAGAGGCACTGGTGAGAATGAACAACAAGATTAGAAATTTAATAAGGTGATCAAAAGAAGCCATATCCACACGTTGGTCTGTAACAAGAAGACTGACAGCTCCTAGAAGCCAAGTAGGTTGGGTGGCAGAATCTGGATCCATAGCCCAGAGAAGGGAAGCCACAGACTCCATAATTCATGGGTCTGAAGCCTTGGGATTCACAGCCCAGTGAAGAGCAGCTTCTGGATCCATAGCCCAGGGAACGGCAGCTGCTGGACCCAAAACTCAGAGACCCAGAGCAAATCGTCTGGAAAGGACTGCAAAGCATGGAGGTCCTCGGGCGGTAGCAGGATGTCTGGCAAGGTCTGGATGCCACACAAGATGTCTGGCAGCTGGTGGGCTTATAACAGGTGTCCTGACAGCCACTGGAGGGGGAGGAGCCCAGCTGACAGATGCTGGGAGAGCAGAGGTTAGTGCTGCAGAACAAGTTGCTAGGATAGGAAGAGCCACAGGAGAACCTTGGGGAGTGCAAGTATCCCCCAAAGGAGCGGGAAGAGTAGTTTCCAGAGCAGCAGCTGTAGGACATGTTGGCAGGAGATGGAGTTCAGCTGAGTGACAGTGAGAAGGTTGTGTTTGAATATCGTACTCCTCAAGTGAGGCATTTATATACTCTCTGCAAAGGGTGTGGCAGTTTACAATGTCAACTTTTCAAAATTTGGAGTCCCTTATTTGCATACATGTAACTCAGTAATCCTTTTTTTAAATTGGAGTTAACTACCACTCTTCATCTTATATTTATGGGTTGACTCATTTTGTTTTTATAGCCCTACGTCAATGAAGTACATCTATGTTACAAATGCTATGACGGTGTATAATTAATGCCTACACCATCATGGTCAGGGAATCCCCTCTGATTTTTCTGGTCATGAAAACATGTGCATGTACATGTGCTCACCTTTGGCCGAAGAATGCTTTCTTCCCAGGGTGGGGATTACAATGCAGTCATCCCCCTTTTGTGTCAGTGTCTGAGAAGCAGAAATCTGGTCTTGATGAGGAATCTTCTAAATATTGTCCCTACATCAAACCATTGATTCACACTGTAATATAATTTTGCATCTACTACTTACTATTAGCATTGCTTACTATGTCCAGTCTAGAGGCTCTTATAAAAGTAAGCCAAAGAGATTGACCTAGATGATTAGAAGTAGGCATAATCCTGAACAAATATGTTGTAGAAATTTAATGTTTAGAAAAAATGAAATCAAATCTAAAGCAAGAAAAGACCAATATGAATGCATGTGAAGAAAACCAAAATGGTAAATGTTGTTGAGATGAGGTAAGGAAACAAAGGACAGTGGTAGAGAGAGGGAAAAGACTGTCCAGATTTTCTTCTACCCCATTGGATGAGTTGTGGATATTCTACTTCTTAGTTCAATCATATCCATTTTTTTCAAAATGAACTTAATTCATGGCTTTTGTGCAATATATTTATATGCTCAAAACATCCTGGGGTCTGCCCTCCCACAAGACCTCAAAATTTTGAATGTTCTTTGAGTATTCCCAAGTTCATGGTAGATCCTTTATTTTTCTCCCTAATTTTGGTACATGCTTCTGTCCCAGCTTTCTTACTAGAGAGGATCCAAGTTATGTGAATCTTGAAGTTTATAATTTGGGGGCACTTCTTTAAGAAAAAGGATTCAACATTGTGAACATAATAGTAGATATAAATGTGGATGCTAATTTAGAATAAAATAAAATTAACAAATACAAATTTATGAGATGAAAAAGCACAAGTATCACAAAATCAAGACAATAAAATTGTATCATCATTATCATCATCATCATCATCATCATCTATAACATTTCCTCTGTATTTATATTGGCTGCATAGTCTTTGACCACTTTTACATATGACAATAATTGTGTCAACATATCTTCTGTAGAAACAATGGAATATATTTCAGTTTTTCTTCCAAAATTATGAATAAAAAAATAAATTATTTTTGATGACACAGAAAAGTTCCTTTCAACATTGCTGTTTATTACTAATGCCACATCTATAACATCCTGTGGCATTTCTTCTCAGTTGGTGCTTCAATCCTGGGATTATGCTTATCCCAGCCTGTTGTCACTGCTTTATCTCCCCATCCCAGTCTGCTGGCCCTAGAGTTTTGGTCTTGTGTGAGAATCAGCTACAAATGGCTGTGGACCCTCAGTTTTAGTGATCTATTTGGTAGCAGAGTAATGTTTTGGTTCTAATCCTTCTTCTTAAAGTCAAAACTCCCTGAAGTTCTGAGGTTCATCATGTTGATTCTAGGGTCTAGCGGTAGTACAGGCAACATTCTGGATCTACCAACAGCCCAGAACTACTTCAAGGGCAAACGATTGACTGTCAGGCTACAGCAGCACAAATGGAGCAGTGGGTCCCTCCACATGTCTCTGGATGATTGCAGTGGAGCCTTGGAAAATGCCAGAACGCCGAAGTGGACCCTGCCACTGAATCTTCATTAGGTTAAGTCTGTCTCTGTCTGTACCTAAGCTGCTCTATTCTAAGAAACTTGAATAGGTGCTAGTGACCTTCTGTCTGAGATATCAGGGACCCACATAGAGTGCCCAGGGCTCTCTTCAGTATACTTTCCATGGAAATGTCTCTGTCCAGAGTTCTAACCTAATTTTCAATAATTGGATTGTTGTGGTTTATTATTGCTTTTATTATTTGCCTCTGGTCCTCTTTAACTCCATGTTGTTGTTGTTGTTGTTTTTAATGAAAGTGTCTGATAGATTTATCACATTCCTTGAGCATATGGCTATCTCCTGTCAGTTTGGTGTAATATACAGCAAATTTCAACTATGCGGTATCAGACACCCAGAAAGTATAGTGCTGTGGCATAAGGCATGGAGTTGTAACTCTATTTGATAAAAGTACAATACAATTTTACTGATGTGCTTAAATTAACAACTTTTCCTCAATGTAAGAGCAGGTTTAATTGCAAGTTTACAAAAGGAAGCACTATACAACATCTCAGTAAGTCCAAGGAATGATGAAGTAGCTTCATTCTCATCAAACAGCTACTTTAAAAAAGTGTATCTTATGGTCTTCTAAACTTCTAGATTTTTTTTTTTTTGTATGGGTTTCTAGCCACTGAGATAAAAGTCATAGCCCACTCAATGCTGGGAACACCATGCCTTTCTAAAATCACGGTTTTTCCAAGAAATTCTTGGAAATAGTTTTCTTATCACAAGTGAGAGTGACTTTTTGCTTGCTGGAGATAGGATTATTGTTAATCAAAATAATAAGGTCAGCAAAATTTGTCTACAGTGGTACAACCTTTTGGCTGCCCTCCCAGGCACACAGTGATGACCTTCTCTTCCCTGTCCATCTGATGCTCCTCACGTCAATGTGGTAGTGTTTATTTAGCTGAAATAACAGATCACAAACTCCCAGGTCCTCTAACTGAATCCAGTCCACAGAGGTATGGTCATCTCACAAGCATGGACCACCGCCATAATTCTTTTTTTAATTTTAAACTCTAAATTAGTCACCAGTATTTAAAAATCAAAAGAATTCCTGCAAAATATGGGTTTCTGACATCTTATAACATTTTGAAAATCTGGTTCTGCTGGGCTCCCTTGCTTGCAGCTGCCTGGAACTCCATTCATAGAGGATGTACTCCCTGAAATTCCCAAGTTCAGCTAATCCTCTTTATTTTATAGTTGTGGGGCCCAATTCTAATTGTCATTAGTTATCAAGCCTGTGATGTTATTTTGTTGTGTTAGTTAATGTCACTGTCATAAATTGAGAGGCTTTGGGTTTGAAGACATCTTGTGAAAACAAACTTTCTGTGCACTTGAAGGATATTCTTCCATGTTTTTTTTAAAGATTTTATTTATTTATTTGACAGACAGAGATCACAAGTAGGCAGAGAGGCAGGCAGAGAGAGAGGAGGAAGCAGGCTCTCCGCTGAGCAAAGAGCCCGATGCGGGGCTCGATTCCAGGACTCTGGGATCAGGACCTGAGCTGAAGCCAGAGGCTTTAACCCACTGAGCCACCCAGGCGCCCCTTCTTCCATGTTTAATAGGAAAATATAAGGCATCTATGTTGGTGGAATTAGATTATAAAAACATCAGTCATGAGACAAATCACAGGTCAACTAGACCACCTCACTTATGTTTATGACCCTCTGACCAAAAATACTCTACATGAGAGCAGAACTTGACATGGTTTCTATATAGTGGGCAATGACTTAAATCAGTGGTGTCTTACTTCTGAATATGCAGCAGAAGTAACAAATGGGTTATTTTAGAACATACAAACCAACCAGAAAATAAATAAACAATTTTGAAAATCAAATGATTGAATTCCTCCTCAGGTTGCTCCACATGTGATTCTGATGTACTACCATGATGGTTAGATCAAAGGGTTAACAAAATTAAATTAAACTAGACTAAAGGGTTAACGTCTAGCTAGGAGTCCTCAGGAGAGGTCATAGCCATGTGACATCACACTACTACATGCCTGACAACTGTAACCACCTTTGCACAGGGATTGTCATGCCAAGAATATGAAGTACAGCATTACAAAGAGAGAAAAGGAAATCCATTTTCTGTTTATAATGTCATAATTCTGTTGTAATGGGGAGTTCCTGCAAATAATATGCTGCACCCTCTCTCCTTACTACTGTGCAGATATAATAGCTGTTACAAATGCTGTTGTTTGGAAATGTTGAAGATGGATTTAGTAGCATTAATATCCATCCGGCAAGATGCAGCATCCTAGGGCTTGAACAAAGGCTGCGTGTCACTACCCAGTGACATTGTGCAGATGGCCTCATGATGAGTGGTAAGGACTCCCTAAAAATACAAGAAAGAATAGCATTTGTGACAGACTGTAATAGTTAAAATTGGAAGGCAGAATAAAAACAGGCTTTGACTTAGAAATCAGATGTTAAATGTGTAAGCGGAACTAAAATGATCTGTGGTACATAGTAGGCATTCTATAGACATATGTCGATTGAATGAAAAGGGCCATTGTCTTAATGTTTTAAATGTCTTATTTGAAGTAAGTCACCTAGGAAGATTACATAAATATTAGCTTTTTTTGTGTGTGTGTTCTCTCTTTGATTGACAGCTTAGTGAAGGCTAACTGTGTATTTAATAGACACGGAAGCTTTTCTACGCAGATGTCATGGGTCAGCTAGGACTCATGGGCTTTAATGTTTCTGGATGACATAAAGTCTTGACCTAGTGGAACGTAGTGAGATGAGGAGAAAGAGCACAGGCTATTAGATGTGCATGTGTGTGAGTGTGTGTGTGTGTGCACCTTCCTCTCCTGCTACTTTGAGGTCTGGCGTATTCCTGATTCTGGGGTGTCAGCATCTCCTGCCTCATTTTATTCTCTTCCCAGCCCTTTGCTGACTAAAGGTACGAGGAGTGGAATGCAGAAGGCAACTCCACATTTACTCTGCACTTTCTTCCTCTCCAGTGGAGGGATAAGAGGGGAGGTACTTGAGTGGGCATGGGGCATAGCATGGAGAAGAGAGCAGGAAAGGGAAAGGTAAAGAGGAGGAAGTTATTTCAGGGTACTTCCAGATTTTTAGAGGCTTCAAAGTAGAGGATACTTGAGGTTTCTTTGTCTCCTGAGCTTGTTCAAACTTGTAATTAGGCAGGAGCCCTTGACAGGGATACAGTCTGACTTTCTCTGGAGGAGACCTTGTTTAGTACTGCTCTGTTGGCTGGGCTCTGTCTTGGTGGGTGGCTAGAGGCACAAACATAGCAGAGGTCATGGTTTCCCAATGTCTGCTGGAGGTAAAAAAAAAACTGGAGTGCCAACAGGTAGGATACCTCTATCCAGGGTTTTGTTTGGGTTTTCTCACTTAGTGGTAGAGTAAACTCTTTAACTACATTTATTCATTGTCCCATTACTGTGCTCAAATTACAGAATTTTATGATACTAAAATCTGGTTCTGGGGCCCAGAGACTAATGGGCAAATCTCCCTTGCAAGTCCTGGCCCATTCAGAATAGAGTAAGGTCTGATGGGAGAGATTAAAGACTCTAAAACATAGTTTAGCCTGTTGCTTCCCTATATGCAGGGTTCCTTCTTGCTTGCTTGCTACTTTTTTTGACAATGGCTTTTTAACTTATCCTAATACTAGGATTTTTTTTCTAATACTAGGATTTGATTTATTTTTAGAGATTTGGAATTTAAAACAATGTAATCCTAGGACATTATGGGATGGACTGTGTGTGATCACTCAGGATCTTAAACTCTGGTAAATTTAAGTACTGTCTATTAAAACATACATGTCAGAATGCCACCAGCACATGGTGTGGCTATGGTGAGGGGACTTCGTAATCTTGGCGGAAGGTAACATGGAGGCTCAAAGCCTCTATTCTGCTGTCAGAATGCCTGGGAGGTGAATCCTGGCACTTTCCCAGTACTGTGATCTCCTGCCATTGGCTTGAGTTCTTCATGTTCCATTTTTCTTGTTTGTGACATAGGAATAATAGTACCTCTTGCATTAGCTGTTATGAGAATTATATGGGATAAAAGTATAAGTAAAATGCCTACAGTCTTGCCTAACAATTAGTAAAGAGTATATGTGAATCTTTGCTCAAATGATCAAAGAAAACCCTTCCTAAGTGCTTCTGAAGTATCAAATTTGAGAATCACTGCTGTAAATATCTTAAATGCTTTTTTATTGCCTGAGTCATTCTTTAACGAAAAGCAAAATGTTTATAACTAAATGAAAAACTTGGGATTTCAAAAAGTACACTTGTTTAAAAGTAAGAGCATAGCAACTGCAGCCCTCCACAGAAAGCAGAGTTTTAAGCCTTTACAAGACTAATCTGCACCGCAAAGCCTGTGATAGATGGCCCCCTAACTTAATGGCTTAATGTTGTACTCACATGCCATGCTTCTTATTCTTCTGGAATGTCCGTTTCTTTCTCATATCCATCCACCCCCTTCCTCCTTCCCTTTCCTTCTCTCTTTCCCCCATCTTTATCACACACCATTGATCGTGGTTTAGCCTTCTAAACTGGCAATACTGTCAAACCAAACAAGTGCTTCCCTTTGTCTCATTCATTAAATTTGGTGCTTATGTTCAAGAGTAGCAAAGCATTTCTATTCATTTTTCTTAAAATGCTTGCGGTTTCATTAGTTTTGTCGGCATCTTATTTAATTTTAGATCAGATATCTTTGAATGAAAGGTTTCTGACTCCCATTACGCCATGATTTCAGGGTTGTGAGATTGAGCCCTGCATGGGATCTGCACTCAGCACAGACTCTGCTTGAGATTCTCTCCTGCTCCCTACCCCCTGCACCTCTGTCCCCACTCATACATGCCTGTGTGCTCTACCTTAATAAAATAAAAATAAATAAATTGAACCCTAAAAACATAAAATAAAACTTTGTAATCTTCGTGTTATAGTGTCTTTTCAATCAACTATTTCCAAAGACAATTTCAAGATAATTTGCAAATGTGGCCCTGATGAAACTTTGCCTGCAATTCTACATATCTGGCCTGTGTAGCTGTTAGTCTCCTCTTACAAAGTACTTTAGGAATCCTGAGTTTTGTGCATCCTGTCTTAATCTCCCAGAGAAGACCCAGATGAAAGGATGACATCCTTCCTTCAGTTATTGGCTCACAGGGAACTTGTAATGTTTATTAAAAAGATGAATACAGGCATTCTTAGTATAGACTTTATTATTTTTACTTGTTAGCAATTGAACATACATGGTCTTCGCTTTAAGAACTGAGATTCTGCTGCCTGGCTCCTTAGGATAGGAAAGAGAAGAGCATGGTATCTTGTCAGTATGAGACTATGGGGAGTGGTATGTGGCCAGGGCCCTGAAGCATTGCATGGTGATTACTACATTACTGACTGTGGAAGAAGTCATCTCCATCCTATATATGAGAAAGGAATGATATGTGTCTTTTTTTTTCAAGATTTTTATTTATTTATTTGACAGACAGAGATCACAAGCAGGCAGAGAGGCAGGCAGAGAGAGAGAGAGGAAGGGAAACAGGCTCCCTGCTGAGCAGAGAGCCCGATGTGGGGCTCGATCCCAGGACCCTGGGATCATGACCTGAGCCAAAGGCATAGGCTTTAACCCACTGAGCCACCCAGGTGCCCCTGATATGTGTCTTTTAAGTAAATGAATAAAATATATTCAGCCATGTCTGTGCAGAGGAAAATCAATTTCATTTTAATTAGATAACTGATTAGTGAAACCCCAGCGGACTCTACCAGGTTGTTTTCCTCACACACCACACCCAATGGAAAAGGTTTATAAAGTTCCTTAGGAGAAAATTCACTGCAATTCCTCATTAAACCCAGAGAAAACTGAAGCTAAGAGACAATACTTAATCAAACTAAATTCTTTTTCTTTCCACTTTAATGACTGTTTGTCCCTTGTTTTGAGTTAAATTGTGTCCCTCAAAGTTCATATGTTAAAGTCCTAAACCCTAGTATTCCAGAATGGACTTTATTAGAAGACAGGGTCTGTAAAGAAGCAATCAAGTTATATGATAAGGTCATTATGATGGACTGTTATCCAGTATGATTATCATCATAAAAAGGGGAAATTTGGGCACAGAGACATTCATACATAGATGGAAGGAGATGTGGAGAGACCCAAGGAGAAGATGGGCATCTACAAGTGAAGGGGAACAACCTGGAACAGATCCTTCCCTCATTGCCCTTAGAGGAATCAACCCCTCCAGTATCTTAATCTAGGACCTCCAGCCTCCAGAACTGTAAGGCAATTCATTTCTGTTATTTGAGCACCGAGTCTGTGGCACTTTGTCAAATACATCCTCCATTGGTCAAAGGGGAGTCCTGTCTCCCCAAGAATTGAATTATCACAGTGACTGACTCCCTTTGTCCATGTTTACCAAGTTTTTGCTGGCCACCTGTGCCCACTTATGAGTGCTCCTCCTCACCAGTCTTTCCAGAGGATGGACTGTGGGCTTGGAAGCTGGGGATCTGGGACTTTCCCACCTTTCATGATGAATTGAGTTTTTTTTGACATTCTTGTTGTTTTTCTAGAGGTCAGTTACCTTTTTCCTAAGCAATATGTGTTCAGAGGTCTGTGAATCAGCATATTGCATTTCTAAGATCTCAAACAATGAATTTTTAAGAACTTTATTCCTAAGGACATACTAGATCTTCTAACTCAGGAACCACCTATCAAATGAGACCTTCAAAAGCCATCTTGTCATTAACTGAAGCATTTTAATTGACCAATAATCTATGTTACAACTAGAAATCTATAAATTGTTAGTTCTGAAATTCTTTCTCCACTAACTCACCCCTACCCCTTTCCTCTACCTTTCTAGAACATATTTTATTTTTTAAAAAAATTTATTTAAATGCAATTAATTAAGATAAATTATTAGTTTCAGAGGAAGAGGACAGTGATTCATCAGTCCTATATAACACCCAGTGCACATTACATCACATACTCTCCTAATGTCCATCACCCTGTTACCCCATCCCCCACTTCCCTACCCTCCAGCAACCTTAAGTTTGTTTCCTATGATTAAAAGTCATATTATTTTATCTACTTTCTGGATCATCTCTTTCTAGGATATCACAAAGGAATAGAAAGATGCTAACTTATTTAACAATAATTTCCTTAGCAGAAATCTGGCTCATGTTTTTATTTATTTCAGTGTGTTTTATGTGTCATTAGTCAGTTTTCTTTGGCAGGAAAATGTATTGATTCTGCTTCCCTAAGGTACACCAACCATTTAAATGCAAGGCATATAGTTTCTGGAGAATATGCAAGCCAGGTGCCCTAAATATTGGAATCACTGCTATAGTTAGATTCTTTTTTTTTTTTAAGATTTTATTTATTTGTTAGACAGACAGAGATCACAAGTAAGCAGAGAGACAGGCAGAGAGAGAGGAAAGGATATAGTTAGATTCTTAATTATGTCTCTTTTTTCTCTTTTTACTTTTCTTGGGCTCTAGCCAAACTTGAAGCCCCAAGCAAGATATATATATATATATATTTTTTTTTTATTTTTTTTTTTTAAAGCCCAATAATGACTAGCTTCTCCCCATTCCTGGTGAGATAAAGAAAAGAGTCCAGCCTAAGATATATGCTAAGAAAATTTCTCTTTTTTGTGTAACATATTCTATTTGAGACCTAAGTATTGCCTCAAAGAAACAGAATCCAAATTCAAACTAAGATTGGAATATAGTTCTTTTCATCCAAAAATATATTTCAGGCTCCTAACAAATTCAGTTTTGGAAAATTTGGGAGTGGATTTGGTACTAATAATCAGACTGTAATGACCTCATAGATTTTATTCATTTGTTCACTTGTTTATGTATCTATACATTATAATTTGTCTAATCAAAATTAGTAGATATCTATTCTGCTCAAGAAACTCATGCTTATGAGAGCAAATACAATGAACAGACGGAGTAAGTGGATAGTGAATGAATGAACGAAAAGAATGGAATTTAGAGTGAGACGAACATAAACTTGAATCTTAATTCCATTACTTAAGTGAAGGCAACTTACAAAAGTTTTGTTTGTCTCTGCTTCCGCATTTGGAGAATGTACATGATAATGGCACATATTACTTAGAAGAATTAATTTATATATATAAAATTCCCAGTATAAGGTTTTTTTTTTTTCATACATGCTAATCATATGTTCTTTTCTTTCTAAGCTTTTGCTTTGATCTCCCTTCCAGGAAATCTATTTTTTTTTAACCAGGATGACGTTTTGGACCAAACTTTCTCAACTTCTTTGTATTTGCACCTGTGCCTACTCCCACATAAGCTTGTTTTTGATTATTAATGGTATTCAACTTGTCTTTTTGTGGATTTGTATGCTTACAATCTGTAAGCATGTAAAGTAGAAATTAAAATAAAGTAATTTTCAGGGTTGACTCATAGAAAAATGATGAACTTTTTTTTTAAAGATTTTATTTATTCATTTGACAGAGAGAGATCACAAGTAGGCAGAGAGGCAGGCAGAGAGAGAGGAGGAAACAGGCTCCCTGTGGAGCAGACAGCCCAATGCGGGACTTGATGCCAGGACCCTGAGATCATGACCTGAGCCGAAGGCAGAGGCTTAACCCACTGAGCCACCCAGGTGCCCTGATGAATATTTTTGAACCAAGGAAGGATCTCGTTAGAGAAAAGCTAGGAAAGGCTTCATGAAAACCATTATTTGAGGGAGATCTAAAGTCCAGCCCTTGGGAGTTACAGTTAAATTAAAAGGAGGACATGTTGTAGAAAAGATACAAGGATTTGTAAAAGATTATATAACCAAGGTAAAAATTTTATTTTTTATTCTAGGGGAGATAGAAGATTGGAGTATCATTGAAGTCTAGGGAGGTGGCATGAAGTTGTAGCAGATCTTAGATATTGATTTTCATTTTTTGGATTAATAAAACACAGACAACAGGGTAATTAAAACTTATTTTCAACAGAACTGAATAGCCAAAACCAAAAAAGGATCCCAAGAAAGCCTGAATCCTAATCATTCCAACATATCTCACTTTGTTCTCTTAATATTTCTTCATTTCTTACCCTGTTTCTAATCTTTCACTCTCTACCATTCCCAACCATCTTACCTACCTTCCTTGTTACTGAGGCAGTAGAGTTAAGAACTAAGTGTAGACTCAGATAAAGCTATGATGATACATGGTCTCTGCTACATTGTAGCTCATCTATAAAAGGATAGAAATTTTTGGAGAACTGTTGTGAGTTAAATAGGAGAACTTATGTACCATGTATAATGTTTAGTACAATGCCTGGTCCATATAAAATGCTTATTAAATATTACCCACTATTATTTTGTTAAGAGAGAAAATTGAGATTCTGCATTGTATTTCAAAATTAATCATTAAGCTCTCTAGTCTATTTTACCAGCATAGTTTTTAAAAAAAAATCTGGAAATGCTTTTAGGAATGTTTCTAGTTCCAAGGAACTCTTTGTGGCTTTCACACAGCTAGAGTGAGTTAAGGATAGCTAACTCAGTGATGCCATAATTGAGATACAGATAATTACAAGGGTAGTGTGTAAAAACTTATATCTTACAGCAAATGGGAAACACAGTTTATAAATTAAAGTGAACAAATACATCCTAACAAATGTGGTTTCCTGTAACAGATTCATAGTCTCATGTTTCAAGTCAAGAGTTCTTATAACTATTATAATAAACATTTCAATATTACAGGAAATCAATTTGTACTTTTGGTAAATAAATACACAGAAAACATCTGTCATTATGATAAGATATAGAATATATATAGATTCAATTTGCATTCAATAGTACTGGCTTCTGAATATTTTTAAGCATTCTTTCTTTTCTAAATAGACAAGACTAATGTCTTTCTCAGAGGATGCTTTACCTTTTAAAACACTTGTGTTGAGAGCAATTTTTATTTCCTTTAAGTGCTGTTGAGATTTTAAAGCTTGTGATTTTAAGTATAATTTAATCCAGAATGACTCAAAGATATTGAGATATTCACAAGTTCCATATTATTAATATTATTGAAATAAATGAAGAAGTAATACATCAACAGAAGTAAATAGAAGAATGACAATTATATTTTTCTGATGAAAGAATTGTTTGCCTAATACTTTAATGTCTGATAATGCCTTATTTGCTGATACTGTTTAATGCCTTAATAACTATCTGTTATGGTTATAACTATAATATTTCCACTCAGCTAAGTTGTGGTATCTAGTTATTTGTCAAACACCAATTAAGATGTTGCTCTGATTATCATATAAATCAGTAGATTTTGAGTAAATCAGATTACCTCCATAGTATGGGCGAGCATCATTCAATCAGTTGAAGGCCTTCAGAGCAAAGACAAGGTTTCCTGAAGAAGGAATTTTCAAGGCTGCAGCATAGAAACCCTGCCCGAGTTTTCATCCTGCCATATTATGGAATTCAGACATAGGATTGCCACAAGAGGATGAATTTCCAGGCTGCTCTCTTGCCTTGTAGATCTCAAACTTGTCAGCCCCACAGCTACACAAGACAATTCTAAAAAATAAATCTCTTTGCCTATGCACACACACACACACACACTCACATATATATGCATGCATATATACATACTTTATATTCATATACTATTCATACACACACATACACATATGAACAGTTCTGTTTCTCTGGAGAACTCTAACACACTCTCTTAGAAATAGATGACTTTCTTCATGTTTGCTATCATTATCCTTTCTAACCAAATTGATCATGGACTTCATGAACCTTGCTTATACTTTGCTAGAGAGGGAATGTAACTTTTCCTTCAAAACCAGCCAAAGAACAAAAGTTAAGTAACAAAATGGGGTCATATGGAAACTCATTATGGAGACTGAATTATTGGAAAGTGAATTTTACGTTAAAGTCATTGAATTTTGCAATTGTCAGGACCTTTAACAACCATCTTGTCCTGCCTCTGATCTATGTAACAACATAAAGTAAACTGCTGTCATTCAGTGTTGTTTCCACCATCATACACTAAAACTTACACCTCTATCAGTGTAAAAAAATCGGGCACTGTAATCTGTAGTTTCACACAGTAGCATTTCCTTGGTAAGTTTAGTGATATCCGATTCCATAAACTGTACCTGCCATTTTTTCAATTCCTAGTTAGGCTGTGTTTCTGTTTAGTCTATGGTATTGAATTCAAACAAATAAATGATAAGGAACAGTGAAGTTGAATGTAATACTGGACTCCTTTTTCAGTCCCTTAATTTTTTCCCCCTAGATTATGCATATCTTTGAAAGATTTTAAGATGGGGATTTGAGAACTAAGGCTTGGAAACAGAGGAGTTGAGTGTTTTCTATAAAAATTGGGCTTATCAACTGACAAGCAGACTGAAGATGGAACGCCACCAGATAAATGATACAGTCAGCATCCAGGGAATGATTTTTACTTCAAATGCAGGGTAAAACCAATCACCACATTCTGTCGCCTCAGTAACACACAGCTAGTGGAGGCCCTGAGAGCAAAGTAGGGTAGAAAAGTGGCCATGCACGTCCACACAAAATTATGGGAAGGAGAGAACGGGGGCATTTTTTCAACTGGAGCATTCTGTTTTGAGGCAGTCAAGCTTAATAAGATTCAAAAGATGTTTGGTTTCCTTAAAATACTTTTAATAAAAAGAAGCAAAAAAATTTCATTTGAATGAACATCTGAGCAAGGACAGTATATTTATATCATGGCAGAAATGATTAGCATGAAAACAAAAAAAATGGATAGTACATGTGAGAGTGTTGGTTTTATGTCTTCTAGATTCAGTTTTTGCTCCAACTGCTATCATTGAACTCGCCTTGTGTTCTGGCCACAGTGGTGCTAGCAATGGCTCATACTGTCCATGTAGTCATGAGATAGGTCACCGCTATTTCTGCTTTTTTTATAGCCCAAGCAGATTTATGTGATCACTGTTGCTGGATTCTGAGGTCACTTGCTGGGATACCATAGGTGAAATGGGAAAATTCCTTGGCAGATATACACTAACAGCTCTATAGAAAATAATGAGACATACTGGATTGCCCTATATGTATAAAAGAAATTAAAATGACAGTTAAAAACTTCCCAAGAAAGCAAATTCCCAGCTGAGGTAGCTTCATTGGAAAATTATTCAAAATATTTGAAAAGAGGCGCCTGGGTGGCTCAGTCCTTAAGTGGCTGCCTTTGTCTCAGGTCATGATCCCAGCCTCTTGGGATGGAGCCCTGGATGGAGCCCTGGGATCAAGCCCTGTATCTAAGTTTCCTACTCTGCGGGAAGCCTGCTTCTCCCTCTCCCACCCCCCTGTTTGTGTTTCCTCTCTCTCTCTGTCTCTCTCTGTCAAATAAACAAAATATTTAAAAAAATTTTTTTGAAAAAAATTCTATATAAAATATTTTGGAAAAGAGAAGCATAAACACTTTTCAACTAATTTTATAAGATCAACATTACCTTTGTAGAAAACTAGGTATGGACACTATTATAAGAAAATCACAAGCCAGGGCACCTGGGTGGTTCAGTGGGTTAAGCCTCTGCCTTCGGCTCAGGTCATGATCTCAGGGTCCTGGGATCGAGCCCCGCATGAGGCTCTCTGCTCAGTGGGGAGCCTACTTCCTCCTCTCTCTCTGCCTGCTTCTCTGCCTATTTGTGATCTCTGTCTATCAAGTAAATAAAAAAAAAAGAAAAAAAAGAAAATCACAAACCAATACCCTCATAAAATAGGCTTTAAAAAAAAAAACAAACCTTGGAAAATATGTCACTAAATCTAATCCAGTAATATATTAAAAGTATAATACATCATCATCAAGGATGTTTTTCCCAGGAATGCAAAGTTGATTTAATATTCAAAATCACCTAGTGCAATTTATCACATCAAAGGATTAAAAACCCAACTATGCAATAATTTCAACAAATGCATGAAAAAGCATTTAGAAAACGCACTAATGGTAAAAGCTCTCAGCAAGCAAGATTTAGAAGAGAACTTACTCGGCCTAAAAAGTGACATTTACAAAACCATACTAGTGAATAAAGAAAATAGTAGCATCATAGTGAATAAAGAAAAATGGAATGCTCAGGAACAAAGCAAGGATGTCTACTTTGACCATTCCATTCAGCATTGCATTAGAGATTCTACCCATTAGAAGGAGACAAAAAGAAAGGAGTTATATATATCTAAAGGAAGAAAGAATAGTCTTTATTTGCAGATGACATTATAGCCTATACAAAAGACCAGAAATAATTCACAAAAAATCTGCTAGAACTAATAAATGAACTTTGGACACTTGCAGGATACAAAGTTGTATTAAAAAAAAA
>ML106233.1:108278-133825 GCA_003697995.1 Taxidea taxus jeffersonii | reverse complement strand
AAAAAAAAAAAAAGACCTGGAGAATTGTCTCCCAACCACCATGGGACTTCTGAAAATAATTGCATAGCCATAATAGAGTAAACTCTAGATAGTGACTGAGCCAAAAATTATGACTTAAATATACTGGGAGTGTGGAAGAATGGGAAGAGCGAGCTGGGAAAGGTGGTGTTACGGAACCTGGACTGGATCCTGATGGAAGAACCAAGTGGCACTCAGAAACTTTGGAGGATCAGAGGTTTATTTAATGCTGGTGGGCTCAAAGGAGGCTGTTCTCAAAGGTCTGAGCTCCCAGCACAAGCAGGGAGGGGGATTTATACCCTTCTATTCCCACATACTTGGTACTTCTGGCGTGCGTGGAAAATGCGGTAGAAAAGAAGAACCCAGAAGGGCTTTAAGACAGCAAGGAATTCTCTTGCTGGTTTGGTTGGCCACCTTAGAGTACAGTTTTTCCCTTCTCGGTGGGACCACATAAAAAAAAAATCCTAATATTCTATAGTAGTAAATGATTAGATAAAATCTAAACTAGCAAATCAATAAAGAGAAATAAAAGTGTATTTTTTTTAAAGGAGAATAATTAAAGTGTTGAATGTGGTATTGCCTCTAAGACAGTTCTCCTGTTAACTATCAGGAGACCATCTATCTATGACAGAAAATATGGATGGGAGCAGAGTGGACAAAGGTAGAAAAAAGATAAGTGTTGGGATTTTATAAAAAGCCAAGTGTTCAGTCAGAATGGCTAAAATTAACAAGTCAGGAAATGACAGATGCTGGTGAGAATGCAGAGAAAGGGGAACCCTCCTACACTGTTTGTGGGAATGCAAGCTGGTGCAACCACTCTGGAAAACAGCATGGAGGTTCCTCAAAAATTTGAAAATAGCGCTACCTTACAACCCAGCAATCGTACCACTGGGTATTTACCCTAAAGATACAAATGCAGTGGTCCGAAGGGTCACGTGCACCCAAATGTTTATAGCAGCAATGTCCACAACAGCCAAACTATGGAAAGAACCTAGATGTCCATCAACAGATGAATGGATAAAGAAGATGTGGTATATATATACAATGGAATACTACGCAGCCATCAAAAGAAATGAAATCTTGAAATTTATTTGTTTTTTAAGAAATAAGGGAAAGCTTGAAGAGAGAAAGAAAAGAAGGGAAAAAGCAATATGTCTACTTTTCATCTGGTATAACTGAAAATATTAATAAAAATATCAGGGGTGCCTGGGTGGCTCAGTGGGTTAAATCCTCTGCCTTTGGTTCAGGTCATGATCCCAGGGTGCTGGGATCTAGCTCCGCATCGAGCCCCACATCAAGCCCCACATTGAGCCCCGCATCGAGCCCCACATTGAGCCCCGCATTGGGCTCTCTGCTCAACAGGGAGCCTGCTTCCCTTCCTCTCTCTCTACCTACAAAATAAGTATACTTACTTTGTGTTGGTAGGTTGCAAGTAAAGGGAGAGGCAAAACCTATAAAAGAAAGAATACTCCTTAATATTTACAGGAATAGGGAAGTGAGGGCAAACTGAGAGGATGTTCTGACATGCCTTGGAAATACATGTTCAAGGAGTGATTCACCGTACAAGCCCACAACCAGTGGGTTTTTATTTTCTTAGCTGAGTTTTCAGTTACCAGCAGATGTTACTGAGCAATCTGGAAACAGAAATTGTGAAAAAAAGGGGAGGAAAAAAAAGGTCTACCCACACCTTTTCTTCCATTACTATGTTCTTGTGGTTGCTACTATTTCACTTTAACAAATATTGTCTTTTATGAAGACAACTGCCTGATTTTAATTTGATTTTCAGGAATATTAACCAACACATTCTGATTAGAACCAAAGAACATGTGTAGAAGATACCTTGTCATCACTGACGTAGTGCCCTCAGGAGTTCAGGGAAAGGCCATGTTTTCATTTCTACCAATGATGCATCTTGTGCCCTGTATGGAAGCTATTATCAGAGGCAGCTTCCTGGTGGATGCATGTTCCAGGGCCCCAAAACCTTCTTGTTACAGATACACACTTTCTCAACTTCTCTGAGTGCATCTAAGTTATAAAGCCATGAAAAATTGGTGGGTTAAATGAAACTCAACTGGCAACAATTCCTAATAAGGACGTCCACAGCACTATTTTTTAGCACTATTTTTAATAGGATTTCATTTTAAAATACTTACTAATTCAATTCAAATCCTGGAACTGGAAACTAGGAAAACAACCTAACTTAATGTCAACAATCCCTATAGGCCGTGAGCTCCTCATAGAGCCAACCCCTTCTGTATCAGCGCAGTGGAACCAACACAGTAGGACAGGAAAAGGATATACTAGAACTGACTCATTCCATAAGTATCTAGTTATTTTTGAGATATTTAATCACTTTGAACCTAGTATCTCCATCAGGAAAATAAAGAAGGTAAGGCCTTTTTTATATATGCTCTACCATACTAAGTACCTTTCTTAAGAAGACACACATCAAATGCAAGAGTGTTCCCTTTCCTCTAATTTCTTGAAGAATGGGAAAAGAGTATGCTGGCTTCATGCCTACTTTTCCTTTTACAGGAGAAGTTTCCACACTCCCTCCTTTTATTTGGGATACAAGAAGGAAATGAAGAAATTAGCCTATGAAAGACCTCCTTGTGAGCTTGTATTCAATTCTTGTTAGAGGATTTGGAAAATCAGATCAACCCCCTGGGTTCTTCTCTTTCACTCTTGGGTCTGGACTTCCTTAAATCACTGACGGAGATTTTTTTTTTCCCTAGTGACATTGTCAAATCAAAGGCTAGCCAGGGCCAGCTGGATTGCCCTCTTGAGAAAGGGTCTCTTAATAGAGATGGCTTCATAATGGTAACTCACTGTCATCCCTTTTCAGGAAGTTAGAAGGAAAGGCCCTGAAGAAAAAGCCCAAACCATAGGAAACACAGACAGAGGTGGGGATAGAAAATTTTTCATAAGTTAGCAGTTTTTAATGACGAATCATCTTTTCTTCTTAGGTATCATCTATAATATGATCTTATGTTTGTGTAGAATAGACAAAAATATTAGGAACTGGAAAAATATTAGAGATCCTTAAAATGGATAACCCCAATGTGCAGATGGAGAAGTTGTTCAGGGCAGAGCCTTGACCATTAATTCGTGATGGATCCCATTTCTACCCCGGCACTTCTTTAGTTCATGTATACAAATGCATATAAAAAGCATATTTTTGTACAGTTATGTCACTGCATTGTTCTGCTATTTAGGAATTTGCTAATAGGCTTTAGGTTTGTTTTAAAGAACTCTCAGCAAAAGTCATGCTTTCTATCTACGTGGGACAATTTAGAGGGCATGAGTATAAAAGGAGAGGCTAGGCATTTTGAGAATCCAAATAGAAAATAAGGAGATTGTCTGCCACCTTGTTGCCAACTCTAGAAATAAAAATGAAACTGTTTTGTCCCTCCTTTTTATTGTTCTTGATCTCTTCTCTGAATTCAAAAATGTCAAAAATGCTTTGCTAAAACCCAGTAAATTGCTATGCAACCTACATATGAATTTATTTCTCTCTACCTTTAATCCTAAGGATCTACAATCCTGCTATTTAAGAAACAAACATCCTGTGTCAGAAGGAGGGGAATATAACAGTAGACATCTGAATCAATTGTCAGTCTAGTTTTCCAGCTTGTCATTGCTCCTTAGACACCATATGAAGAACTCTCACACTGATTTGCCATTAAATGTGCCTATTTTCCATTAAATCTTGCTTGTGGCTTCACTGAAGCACTGAACTTACCAACATTTCAGGGGTTGACCCTGCAGGGCCACCTCTTGGACTTGTTAGTCCAGAAAATGAACCATGCATAAGAGAGGCCTTGGGGGAAGAGATTCTATTCGCACCAGTTACTTTGCACATTGCTTAAACTAGAGATGTTAGCAGTTCCTTGAAGAGAGCAGCATTAGTCAGACCCTTGGGGGCAATAGTGGGACATGGAACTTACCCTGTCACATGCTTGACAGAAACATGTCAGTTGAGACAGGCATAGGGCCAGACATAAGAAATCTGTTTTTGGAGCTTTTGTGGTATGGGTGAAAGCATTAGAAATGTTCTTTCACATCCTATTTAAAATTCCAGAACTGCTATGTACCCACCGTTTGACTTCGATGGAGTCGTTTAACCTTCAAAATTCACTTTCTTGGGGTTCCTGGGTGACATAGTTAAGCGACTGACCCTTGTTTCAGCTCAGGTCGTGATCTCAGGTTCCTGAAGTTGAGCCCCACGTTGGCCTCCATGCTGAGAGCAATGTCTGCTTGAGACTCTCTCCCTCTGCCCTCCTTCCACTCTCTCCCTCTCTCTCAAATAAATAATTTTTCAAAATTCACTTTCTTCATGTATAGGATGGGCATGATATGACTAACTCAAGGACTTATTACTGGAATCAATAACATGGGAGGTGCTCATCCCAGATGTGATCATCAGTATGTACACATAAATGCTAGCAATCTTAATGATTATGATCCTGATGATTAGTATTTTAATCTAGGCACTGCCATTTATCCACTGCATATCCCTGGGAAAGGAATTCTGAGTTTCAGTTTCTTCCACTGGAAAATAAGGAGAATAACATTTACCTTGCCAGCCTGTTCTGAGGACCAAAAATGGTGCAGGGAAAGCACCTAGTCACAGTGTCTAGATAAGCACAAGTAGATTCTTGATAATTTGTTCTTCTCATTGTTTTCACTAGTATTTACATACCTATCTGTTTATGCTTGGAAGAAGTCATGTTTGATATTAAGGTTGGCTCTTCCTGATATGATAAATGTATACACCAGTCTATCTGATAAATGTTTACTTAAGAGATAGACAAGATTTCTGTTTCATAAGTGCCTGTTCGACCACCCTTAGGCATAACTTCTCAAAAGCTTGTGGCTGAAAGTCAAACCAGTACCCTCTGCCATGAGTAGGGCTTGTCAGAGCCACTGTGAAACAGACACACAAAAACCTCCCCAGCCTATGGAGATACGCACTTTCAGCAATTTTGTCAAGGCAGAGAACACAACCCAGATTAAAGTGTGTAGGGAACATGGTATTCCTCCTGGCCTCAACTTCCTGAGTATCTACTGTCACATGCTGGTTTATCTGTCAAATAAAATGGGCTTTATTGAAGTAGCATTCTGGACTTATTAGTTATCTACCCTGTACACCAGATAGCAGAATCTTGAGTGAATTATTAACTGGATCCACATAGTTATAGCATATCTTTTAAACCATGCCAAAATGCATTCTTTTCGATTGAAAAAGAAGAAGGAGGAGGAGGCGGCGGCAGTTGAGAATACAGAGCCCAAAATATGGAAGAATAACATGTAGCTTCTTTTGAAGTCCTAAGTTCCGCTTTCTTTTTCGCTCTGTGGCACCAGTCCACTTCCCCACCTCTTCCTACCAATTTTGTCCTCCTTGGCAATTGCTACTTAAAGATTCCTCCACAAGAACTGGAGTTGTCCTTCTACAGACCTCTCCAAGGAGCCTAAATCCCCTGATCCTACTCCTGAATTGGGCAAATATTTTCTTCATAGACATATGTTTCTAAATAAGATTTGTGAGTTAGTTGATAACTTTCAGGAAAGTCAGACCTCGTTTGCCAACTGTTCTAAGATATGTTGGTTTAGTTGTCTTAACCTGTGTTTCCTCCCCAAAAAAGAAGAGCCTGTGGCAAGGTGAAAGTAATTTGGGGGCAGTAATCCTAAGGAATAAGAATAAGGGTCTTGGTAGATTGCAACAAGGCAGAGAAAGATAAGCCAGGAGCCTATTATTTAACTGGTCATTACTGGGCAAGTGGACCTTGATCCTACTGGAGACTCTGCGATGCCAAGTAGAATATGAGTCAGAGTTGTTCACCTGGGGATGAAAGAGTAGATGATTTGTCTAGTCGCCCATCCTCCACTGGTCAAAGGTTGCCCATTGAGATGACAGCATCTTCTCCCTTTTGGTTTCGTCCATGCAGCAGAATGGCTGAACAGGTTCCTACAGGCATCTCTCCAGAGCTGTGACAAAGAGGCCAGGACAGAAAGCAACAGCTTCACGGTGCAGCTAAGGCAAGGTACAGACTAATCTCACCGGCCACTACTGGTGGCCATAGCAATGACTGAAGTGAAAAGATCTACTTGGCGGTGACATAAATCAGGGCACAGAGGTGACCTAATTGCTTATGTGACTGCAATGGCGTGATTCACGTTAGTAAGATTCTCTTCAATATTTTATCAGCTCTCATAAGCTATAAACAAAAGCTCGACCCTTCCATTCCAAAGCCTGAACCCTGTTTTGATGAGAGATACTGTTCTTTCAGTAGTTAATGTATATTTTTTAAACTTCCCATAGCGTCACCTTATTTTCAAATTATGCATAATATTTAAAAACACTCATTGAACAGTTTTTAAGCTAGACCTTTTTGAAAACACGCAGAAGACAAAAAGAACAATACAAAGTATCTTCCCCCAAGGAGTTTATAAACCGAGGGGGTTTATAAACTACTCAGGGGAGACAGGATAAGACAGATAATTTAAAAGGCTGAGTGAAGCTAATAGACGGAGTAGGAGCAATACTGAATATATGCTAAATATGTAGCAATTAGTCAGCAGATACTAATCAATGCTACAGATTTCTACCCAGACATTTAGAAACACATAGACTGATGTGACATGGAAGGAAACAAATGTAGATGCAAACAAACAGAAATGATGGATAGGGTGCTTGGGTGGCTCAGTTGGTTAAGCGTCCAACTCGTGATTTTGGCTCAGGTCATGATCTCATGGGTGGTGAGATCGAGCCCCAGGTCAGACTCCACATTCAGCAGGGGAGTCTGCTTAAGATTTTCTCTCTCCCTCTCCTTCTTCCCCTTCCCCCCCACTTGTGCTCACATTCCCTCAAATAAATAAATAAATCTTGAAAAAAAAAAAAGATGGACAAAATAAAATTAATTTGTTTTAAATAGCTCAGCTCCAAAGAAGGAAAGAGCTATTTCCAGAAGCTAAAATTAAAAACTGCCCTTGGGGTCTAGAGCAGAGGTTTTAATACCCATGAGATAACAGAGACTGTGTCTTCATGGGGGTTAGGGGTGGAAGAGTTGAAGGGAGTCTCAGAATAATAAAATCTCAAAGAGTTTCCTGGCTTATGAAAAAAAAATGAATCTAGAAAAATTATCCAACTAACCAAAGTCACAGGAAAAATCGTGCCATACAGATACAAATTTAAACCACTTGCATAGTGTAAAATTTACAGCCAAGAAATTAATATTATACCTTGTGCAGACCATTGCAATAGCTAGGGTTCTTTCGGTGGAAAACTCAAAACTGATCTTTTTACATTTATAAGCTAGGAATCACAGAAGCCCTCAACAAAACTCTTCACTGCAAATTGGTACCCATAAAAAATTACAATATTCATGAAGAAATGAACTACCATGATGAAAATTAGCGATGCAGCAAACAGAAAAACTGGTCAATCTGAAAAATATAAGTGATTAAAAATAATTTGAAAGCAACTTTAGGGTCACCTGGGTGGCTCAGTGGGTTAAAGCCTCTGCCTTCGGCTCAGATCGTGATTCCAGGGTCCTAGGATGGAGCCCTGCATCGGGCTCCCTGCTCAGCAGGGAGCCTGCTTCCCGCCCCCCACTCCACCCCCTGCCTGCCTCTCTGCCTACTTGTGATTTCTCTGTCAAATAAATAAATAAAATCTTTAAAAAAAAAAAAAAGAAAGAAAGAAAGAAAGCAACTCTAAAATAAGTTTGTTTGTATCTGTGAGCTCTTGCTGCATAACAAAGTTCCCAACTTAAATGGCTGAAAACAATAACCATCTCAATTTTTTGAGAGATATTACTTTTTTATTCAATTTATTTAAACTATTAAAAAAAAAAAAAAACTAAAACAGTTCACCCATTTCTCTCACCCCATCCCCACTCCCTTACCTTTGGCAACCACCAATCTGCTTGATGTATCTATGAGCTCAACTGATTGATTTTATTTATTTCTTAATTTTTGATTCCACATATAAGAGAGCTAACACAGCTATTTGTCTTTCTTTGCCTAATTTCACTAAGCATAATATCCTCGAGGTTCACCCATAATGACACAAGTGGCAAGATTTCATTCCTTTTTATGACTTAATAATGTTCTATTGTATATATATACCAATTTCCTCTTCTATTTATACATTTATAGATACTTAAGGTTTTTTCCATATCTTGGCTATTGTAAATAATGTTGCAATGAACATAGGGGTACATATATCTTTTCAGGTTAATGTTTTCATTTTCTTTGGATGAATGCCCAGAAGTAGAATTGCTGGATCACATGTAAGTTCTACCTCTGATTTTTTGGGAGACTCCATACTGTTTTCCATCATGGCTGTACCAGTTCACATTTACTGTCAGTAGTGCACAAGAGTTTCCTTTTCTCCACATCCTTGCCAACACTTGTTATTTCTAGCCTTTTTGAAAATAGCCATTCTAACAGGTGTGAGGAGTTTTGATTTGTATTTCACAGATGATTAATAATATATAATACTTTTCCTGTGCCTGTTGGCCATCTGTATGTCTTCTTTAGGAAAAAAAAAATCTATTCAGATCATCTGCCAATTTTTTACTTGGATTATTTTTTGTTTCTTTTGCTATTGAATTGTATGAGTTCCTAATATATTTTAGATATTAACTCCTTATTGAATATATCATTTACAAATACTCTCATTCAGTAGATTGCCTATTCATTTTGCTGATTGATTCTTTGCTGGGCAGAAGTTTTTTAGTTTAATATAGTCCCACTTGTTTATTTTCCCTTTTTGCTGTTGATTTTAGTGTCAGATTTTAAAAAAAACATTGCCATAGGTAACACCTATACCAAGAAGGTTACCACCTATGTTTCTTTCTAGGAGTTTTATGATACCAGGTCTCACATTTAATTCTTTAATCCATTTTGAGTTAATTTTTGTGTACACTGTAAAATAGTGGTCCAGTTTCACTATTTTTCACATGGCTGTCCAATGTTCCCAACACTATTTATTGAAAAGACTGTCTTTTCCCCATTGCATATTCTTGCCCTGCTGTGTTTATTTCTGGGCTCTCTGGTGTGTTCCACTGATCTATTTGGCTGGTTTTATGTCATTACTATATTGTCTTAATTACTATAGCTTTGCAATATAATTTGAAATCAGGAAGCATGATGGCTCCAGCTTTGTTCTTCATTCTCAAGATTGTTTTGGCTATTCAGGATCTTTTATGATTCCAAACGAATTTTATAATTGTTCTATTTTTGTGAAAAATGCCATTGGAATTTTGATGAAGATTGTATTGAATCTGTAGATTTCTTTGGGTAGTATGGACATTTTAACAATATTAATTCTTCCAATCCATGAACAAGAAATATCTTTTCATTTATTTGTGTCTCCTTTGATATCTTTCCTTAATGTCTTACAGTTTTTAATATACATGTCTTTCACCTCCGTGGTTAAATTTATTTCTAGTGATTTTATTATTTTTGATACAACTGTAAATTGGACTATTTCTTCTATTTGCCTTACTAATAGTTTGCTATTAACATATAGAAACACAACAGATTTTTGTGTAATGATTTTGTATTCTGCAACTTTACTGGATTCATTTCTTAGTTCTAACTTTTTTTGATGGAGTCTTTAGGGTTTTCTATTTATATGATATCATGTCATCTGCAAATAGTGGTAGTTTTACTTCTTCCTTTCCAATCTGTATAACTTTCATTTCTTTTTCTTATTTAATTCCTCTGGCTAGGAACTCCAATACTACATTAAATAAAAGTGTCAAGAAGAGATATCCTTGTCTTAACCCTGACCTTAGAGAAAAGCTTTCAGCTTTTCACCATTGAGTATGATGTTAGCTGTGAGCTCATTATAAATGGCTTTTATTCTGTTGAGGTATGTTCTCTCTACATTCACTTTGCTGAGAGTCTTTAACATAACTTAATGTTGAATGTTGTCACATGCTTTTCCTGCATCTAGTGAGATGATCACATGATTTTTATCCTTCCTTTTGGTAATGTGGCATGTCACGTTGATGATTTGTAGATCTTGAATCATCCTTTCATCCCTGGAATAAATCCCACTGATCGTGGCCTATGATCCTTTTAACGTATTGTCCAATTTGTTTTCGTAATATTGTGTTGAGAATCTTTGCATCTATGTTCATTAGGGATATTGGCCTGTAATTTTCTTTTTTTCCTTTCTTTTTTTTTTTTAAGATTTTTATGTATTTATTTGAGAGAGAGAGAGCATGCAAAGCAGGGAAGGGAAGAGGGAGAGAGAAACCTAAGCAGACCCCACACTAAGTGCAGAGCCCCACATGGGGCTCAATCTCATGACCCTGAAAGCACAACCTGAGCCAAAACCAAGAGTCAGACACTTAACCAACTGCACCACCCCGGGATCCCATCTCTCCTCTTATAGAAGAGGAGAGAACTCCTCCCAACTTATTTTATGTGACCTGCATTATCCTGATACCAAGACCAGACAAGGGTGCCACAAGAAAAGAAAATCGGGCTCCTTGCTCAGCAGGGAACCTGCTTCTCCCTCTGCCTCTGCCTGCCACTCTGCCTGTGCTCGCTCCTGCTCTCTGTCTGACATAAATAAATAAAATCTTTAAAAAAATAATAATAATCATTATCTCATATGACTAGAAAACCAAAGGCAAGCAGTGTAGCACTCAACATTATGATACCACTGCTTTCTTGGATCAGTGTCATATGCATTAGTCAGGCCCTCCAAAAGTAGACATCGAGGTGGAATGGAACATTCAAGAGATGTATCTGAGGCATCTGTCAGAGAAGAAATGGTGAGGAGATAAAGGAGTTGGGGCAAGCCCTCAGGTCTGTGTGAAAGAGAGAAGAAACGAAGAATTGGATAAGTAGAATCTGAGGACTGCAAGACCATTCTGAGAAGCTTTGGCTGGCAAAAAAATAAAAAATAAAAACTCCAACATAGCAATGTAAATAAATAAGACCTAAAATAATTTGAATTGCAAAAATCATTAACTTATGATGTTCATATAAATAATTAATATACTAATGAAGTTTTATAATCTAATCAGTAAATCCTTGAATATTTATGAAATGCTATAGAGTGCTATTATTCTACATTAAAGACTAGGGAAACAAGATTTCATATCCACTGAGGTCTACCTGAGAATAACAACTAATAAACTAGGCAATTTCAATTCCTAAATCTCTAAGAAGCCTGTTGAGCACTTCTGATAAAGTATTTGGCCTTATGAAGCTAATATTACACTGTATGTTAACTAACTGGAATTTAAACCCTTTTTTTTTTTAGATTTTATTTATTTATTTGACAGAGAGAGAGATCACAAGTAGGCAGAGAGGCAGACAGAGAGAGAGGGAGAAGCAGGCTCCTTGCTGAGCAGGGAGCCCGATTCAGGGCTCAATCCCAGGACCCTGAGATCATGACCTGAGCCGAACACAGTCACTTAACGGACTGAGCTACCCAGGAGCCAAGCTAAGTGGAATTTAAATAAAAATTTTTTTAAAAAGTTAAAAACAAACAAACAAAAAGTACCTGGCTTTATCTTTTTAACGCTGATGACCAAGACAACAGAGAAAATTCTAGCAAGTGGGGATGTGTTATTCTTTATTGGTGTCCTGACCTAGAGTTTCAATGGGCTAAAGAAATATATTAATTAAGGGCATTTACTTTGAGTTTGCCAAACTGTAACAGAAGGTAAACAAGCTACTGACCCAATCCCATGAGACTTAGTGGTGATGATAGAGAAGAAGAAAATAAGGAGTCCTAACAATGCTTCCAAGGCTTCCTATCCCCTTTACTAGAAGCAAAAAAGAAAAAGGCAGGCATTCAGGTCTACCATTTAAAGGCTTCTCTGAAATGTTTTGTCCTCTCGTGGTGTTTTTAATACCATGATTGTGCAATTTAGGATTCACATTTAAGAGTAGATTAAAAAGTGTCAACACTTTAAGGAAGTCAGTAGTGGAGGAAATTGGGAGAATGGGTATGTGTTTACTGGTGGCCTCGTGCTTCCCTGTTTATGTTCACAGAAACTTACTAATCCTTGGGTTACTGGATGGTCTAACAGAGGAAATGTTCTTCCCTCAATATTGAACTCCCCAAGAGTGGTGAGATAAAAAGATGAAGATTAGTTGGAAATTAGGTCAGAGGTACTTAATCATATTTTTAAGTAAATGTGCTGCTGTTGCTTATTTGCCGTAATGGTTCTAAATTCCTTAAGCTCATTTTCCGCAGTAATGGAGGGGTTACCATTTTAAGATGTAAGATGTTACCTGGGTTATAAGTAAAATGGTAGCACATCCCTTTCCAAGCAAATGAGGTGAAAAATCAAACCACTGAATTTGTAATCAAATGAAGCAAGTCAGGATTCTTGTCGCATTAGGGAAAGGATGAGTTCATTTTCAGGTATGTTATTAGCAGGAACTGCTTTTTCGTAACTCTAGTTAGGGGAAGAAGGATGTGCATAGATGCTGGAAATCTGAAAGGGCAGCTATTGATTGGACGAAGCATCCCACCTCTTGCTGTGGAACATGAAGGAAACTGGATCCATCCCTCCAGGCCAGCATCTACACTCCTACCCAGGCAGTCATGACACAAGCCAAGTGATTCAGTCAGGTTCAGGCAATCTGATACTTTGGCTCAAGGCAGAATTTTGAAGAACACAATGAAAACAGGGCAGTCGGAATCTGTTCACAGTTATGGTAGTTGTGACAGTGTTCATGGCAAAGCCACAGCTTCGTAACCTGATGTCTGTTGTGCTGCTTTCCTCTGACCCTACAGAACGGTCCTGCTTCTGGTCCTGCTCCCCAACTTTTCATACAGTTTATAAGGGGTTGTTGGAGCCCTCAACATCCTTCTAACAAGATTTCTTTTTTTTTTTTTTGAAGATTTTATTTATTTATTAGTTAGAGAGAGAGAGAGCGAGCGAGCACAGGCAGACAGAGAGACAGGCAGAGGCATAGGGAGAAGCAGGCTCCCTGCAGAGCAAGGAACCCGATGTGGGACTCGATCCCAGGACGCTGGGATCATGACCTGAGCCGAAGGCAGCCGCTTAACCAACTGAGCCACCCAGGCGTCCTCTAACAAGATTTCTTTTTGCTCAGGATTACTACAAAAGGAGTTTGGCAGTAAAAGGCAACCTAACTGATAACACCAGCCAAGCAGGCACAATTCTGCAAAAATTCTAATCCTAGCAGGGATCAGGGAGCTAAGGAATGTGAGGCAAAAGTTCAGTCACCCAGAGGTAAGGGAAAATAAAGGCCAGTGGGCAAATTGCTGGGGGATCTCCTCAGGCAGCTAAAGACTAACCCTTCAACAGCTCGGCTCAGTCCCTTGCCATCAGCTGGTGAGAATGGGGACCTCTGTACACCCCCTGCTCTGGTAAAGTGCGTCTCAGGAGATGACTACCACTGAATCTGCCGGCATGAACCTGGCATGTGCCAGTCTCCATGAGAACAGAACAAGAGAAAGCAGGGCCTGAGAGGCTGTAAACCCAGGCAACACATGTGGATCTGACTAATCAGTAGTTTAAACTCTAGAGCAGGCAAAACTTAGGAAGGTCAAGGGTATCCATGGAAGGGGTCTTCTCCACTAAGTGGGGCAGTGCTCCTTCCTTAGTGACAGAGGCAGAACTTGGAAAGAGAAAGGGAAAGGGAAGCAAAGGTTGGAGATAAGAAGGTGAGGCAAGTTATATTGGTAGCTTTTATTTTCTATTTTCTATGTGAAACAGGAAGCTAGGATATCTGCCAAGAATGAGGGAAAGAATGGGTCGAGGTTTAAAGAGTAGGTAAAAGTTTTGAATGGTCAATATCAGGGAAAAGTAGGAATAAAAGAATACTGAATGGTACTTAGGTCCAAATGAAGTGAAAACAACACACTTAAGTGGGTTCAGGCTAATGATGTACTTTTTCTCTAGTAACACCTCACCCAGAAGTACTAGCTTAAAAATAAAGGTCAGATCACTGAAGAGCTAAGGATTATTGTAAGTTAGTAAAAGGCCAAAGGGGACAAGAAGGGAGAGTGTTGATAAGAGGATAATAGGGATGTAGTAACAGAGGTTCTGGGCTAGTTCAGGGAGGGAAGGGAAACTAGGAACGCATTGACCAAACACAAGACAAGGAAGAAAGCCAGAGCTACAAGGGTGTGATGAGGTTCAATCAACAAAGAAGCAAGAAAACCAACAAACAGGTTTAGTTGGGAGGAGAGAAGCAGATTTTAAGATAATGTGACTTTGGAATGGAGGGCTGAGGAGAAATAGAGGTAAAGGTCATTAAGGTAGGAGCTCACTGTCTGTGACATAAGGACTGAACATGACATTCCAAGGATATTAAAGTTACCAAGAAAAATGGTGAGATTTGAGTAAAGAAGACACATATCAGTCAGGTATCAATCTTCTAAGAGGGTATGACCTAAGACCCAAGGGAATGACTGAGGAGAAAGCAGAGTTGACATGCATGATTCTAAAGGGGACATTTTCCACATGAAGTAGAAAAGAAGCATATATCTATTTAAACCCTTTTAGTTTAAAGAAATGTTTTAAGGATCTTAACTGGAAAGCCAGAGTTTGAATGGGTTGCAAGGTCAAGTGGATTTCAAAGGTTCACTCAGGACATCCAGACCTTGGTTCTTTCTGTTCTTATTCTCAGCTCAGAGCTTTAAACTGATTTAACTTTGAAGTCTGAAGATGGTTTCCAGTACCATCAGAGCTAAGTGCTTTCTGTTCACATTCAGGAGATAGACTGGTGACTCATCAGCACTTTCAAAAAGAGGACAGAACTTTCCAAAATGCCTCCAGGAAATCTCTTCTTGTATCTCACTGACTAGATTTGGGTCACATACCAATTTTTAAAGCAACCACCAGCAAGAGAAGAAAGAACTTCCTTTAGACAAGTCATGCCCAGGTCCCCTTACTGCACTGTTACTTCTCGGTAGAGTAAGAGCAGTTCTTTTTGTTTGTTTGTTTTATGGTTTTATTTGTCATTTGAGACAGAAAGAGAGAGAAAGAGAACAAGAGCAGGGGGAGAGGTAGCCTCCCGGCTGAGCTGGGAGCCTGCCCTGGGACTTGATCTCAGGACGTAGAGATCATGACCTGAACGGAGGTGCCCAAGTAAGAGCAGATCTTGAAGAGTCCTCCATAATCTCCATTACTCACATGCATCTGTGACAACAAAATTTCCTGTTTCTTCCCTTAATATGAGCGGTCTGGAACCAATAACTTCAATTCTCTGAATAAACCAAACTCCGACTTTGTATTAAATAATTGAGGTTACACTGGTATCAGCAGACACACTGTTCATTCAGTTCATCACGTTTGCATGGGCACACACCTCCCACAACCGCACGTGAGGGGAAAGGCCGCAAGCGCGCTGTGCTCCGACAGTCGCGCCGCACCCACGAGCCACAGCGCAGTGCGGCCACCTCGTGGTCTCCTGCTGAGGCGCCAGGACCCCGTTCGTAGGCTCTCTCCACTAGGACCGCAGAGATTCTCCGCCTGCTCTGCATCCTAAAGGTCATGTCGCCCCAGAGTCAGGCCTCTACGTCCCACCTGCTGACCCTGGAGACCATGAGTGGTGGAAACGGTGGGGGCATGGCAGAAAGTCCTAAAGACACCTGCAGCAGGCACGGGGGTGGAGACAGGGGGTGGGGAGTGGGCCGCGCCATGCCAGCCCACAGCAAGCCTGTGCGGAGCATCCTGCCTGCAGACCCGCAGTGGCTCCCACACGGAGCTCCGCCCCACCTTTCACAAGGGCACCAAGACTTTGCCTGCAGGCACCGCCAATCGTCCGGCTTCACTGCCCGTCTAGGCATCGCTGAACACTCCCTGTCATCTCTGTGCTTTTGAAGATGCTTTATCCTCTACCCAGAATTCCTTCCTCTACTTTGAAAGTCAAAAGTCCGTCATTTGTTACTGATGTAGTTCACTGTATGAACATACTTAGGTAAACTCCACAACAGCCAAATAGCTGATGCTTGGAAAAGAAAAATCCAGCCAGTGTTTTCTGACTTTCTTATCTTGGCATTTTTCTTTTTTTTAAGATTTTATTTATTTCTTTAAGAAAGGTAGGGAGGTGGGAAAGGAGAGGGAGAGGATCTCAGGCAGATTCCCCGCTGAATGCAGACCCTGACAGGGATGCCGGGCTCGATCTCACCATCCCGAGATCCCGAGATCCCGAGATCCCGAGATTGCTACCTGAGCCCAAATCGAGGGTCAGTGGCTCAACCGACTGCGCCACCCAGGCGGCCCTCTTATCCTGGTAGTTAAAAAATTGTTATGTTGTCAAGCACGTCTTTGTGAATAAATTGTTGGATTGTTCGCTTCCCGCCAGGGGTGTGGTGCTCGGCAGCCAGAGTTTCAGCTCTATGGAGATGCCTGGCACAGAGACCTGCTGTGAAGCGAGGCGAAGTGAGGCAAACCAGTACGGCAGAATGGAAATGTCAAACCTGATGGCCAGTGTGCATTTTAAAAATGTGTAGGCAGTTTTCCTGGAGGCCAAACCCACTGGGTGGCCTGTTTCGAAAACAACAGCATACCCTTCTTACACAATTGTTTTGTTGTGTGTAACACACATAAAACCGCTGCATTAGGAAAAGTAGTCCCTGTTGTTTACTCGGTTCTGCTGATTAAACAGAAATGATTTTTTTCCTTTATAAGATAAGGAAATCTTAAATGCTGTTCTCAGGCTGAAAGAACATTGGACTAGTTACTCCCACAACATACTTCTGAGAGCACACAGCTCCCATCTGATCTTGACTGTTCTCCTCCCGCCTTGTTGCCAAATTATGTCATTCCCTTTCCTACTAAAGAACATGAGCTTTAACTTTAGCTCTCAAAGTAAGGTTCATCTCTGGATGTAAACATCATTGGTGAAATAAACATAAAAATTTAAAGTTGTCTCCCCCATTCCATTCCAAATTCCAGTACCGATAACTGATAGGCCAGGGAGAGAAAGGAAGAAGGAAATGACTTCATATTATGTATCAGGCAAGGCTTCTAGATTGTAACTTCCCACTGAACCCACCTAGGCAGATACTCGATGAACATGTATTTGCTGAACCAATCTAAATCCATTCCAGGGGTGCCTGGGTGGCTCGGTAGGTTAAGCATCTGCCTTCAGCTCAGGTCATGATCTCAGCGTTCAGGGCTCAAGCCCGGCATCAGGCTGCCTGCTCAGGGGAGAATCTGTTTGTTCCTCTCCCTCTGCCTGCCATTCCCCTTGCTTATGCTCTCTCCCTCTCTTTCTCTGTCAAATACATAAGTAAAATCTTCAAAAAATAAAAATCCATTCCAAATGTTGTCTCATGGAATCCTCACAACCACCACCTGAATTTGGAAGTGTTTTCTTCAATTAATGAAGAGATTAAGTAACCCCGAGGTCACACTGAAAGGCCTGTATTACAAATTTAGGATGTAAGACACACTTGGGACATAAGGATATAAGGCATCTTAGAAGTCACCTAGAAAAATGCAACTTTTAATAAACAAGACAAAACATCCAGCAAATTTAAGTGACTATCTCACACAACACATAGCTATAGAAGTGAAAACCAGCACAAACATCTGCATTCAAGCTTCAAACATTCTAGATAATGAGTTCGAGCATACGCACACATAAATGTATAGAATGTAAATGGACATTTTGAGAGCATTTTGCGTTTCCCTGCAATGTGGCAGGAACAAAGATGACTCAGCAATAGTCCCTGGCACTTAAGAATCTCAGCAAGTGGTGAAGGTAAAGACAGAAACAGAAATAGTATAATAAAACAGACCCTATGCTTACAGAGCCATATATGAACCAAGTGCTGTGGGGGCACAAATGACAGAAGAAAGAACTCTGTACTTAAGAGGAAGAGGACTAAGGATATTTAAGGAAACAAAGCAGGAGCAAAGGACAAAGTCGCAGAAGATTCCACTGTGGAAAGAGAATCGAAGGGGTGGGGGGTTTAGAGTCTGTGGAAAAAAGAGCAGGATATCATACTGGAAATGCAACCTGTTATCAGACATGAAGGGCTCCACTCACATCCATTTGCAAAAGGGATAAGGATGATTCTCTTAAACATTTTATGCCAAGCAGCTGGAGGAAGACTCATGTGTGTTGGCTGACCCATGGAATCAGTATACATCTCCTATGAGGTAACTTCCTTTAACTTCTAGGAGCTCTTTCCCAAACTTCCGGTTTCCTTCTCTTTGACCATTAGGAAGGAAAAACAAGTCTAATAATTGAATCTTGATCCAAACTCACAGGCAATAATTTCAACAGTATTACATCCCCTTAGTACTATAAGAAGGTAAGACTTTTCTCTTCTGGTTGTTGAAATTATTTTCTTCCCATGATAGAGTTAGTGCACAAGAGCTTGATTTAAGGGGGACCTGGGTGGCTAATGGGTTAAAGCCTCTGCCTTCAGCTCAGGTCATGATCCCAGGGTCCTGGGATCGAGCCCCACATCGGGCTCTCTGCTCAGCAGGGAGCCTCCTTCCCCCTCTCTCTCTGCCTGCCTCTCTGCCTACTTGTGATCTCTGTCTGTCAAATAAATAAATAAAATCTTAAAAAAAGAGAACTTGATTTAAAAAACACAGGCGCCTGGGTGGCTCAGAGAGTTAAGCCTCTGCCTTTGGCTCAGGTTATGATCTCAGAGTCCTGGGATCAAGCCCCGCAATGGGCTCTCTACTTGGCGGGGAGCCTGCTTCCCCCCCCTCTCTGCCTGTCTCTATGCCTGCTTGTGATCTCTCTCTGTTGAATGAATAAAAATAAAATCTTTAAAAAAAAAAAAATACACACCCAGGACAGTTGATCTAGAGCACATAGGTCAACAAGATGGGTGGATAGGTTACAACATTAAGCATAATTAAAACAACTTAGGCAATTGTCTTTAAATTGAGTTTTGAGAAATGATATGAGATTTCATATTAAGGATATTCACGTGCCTTTAAGAATACTGCTATAATCAGCAATTACTTTTGAATAAGTCATTCAAATTATAGTGTTGCCTAATATTTGAGAGGCTCTTCTGCCAACTACTCCCACAACATAGCTTTCCTAAGAGCATGGAAGTCCACTGAGTCTGTGTGTACCTAACATTGGCAAGTATAAGTGACATCATGATTTCACTCACCAAGCGATAAAATGAGTCACACTTGAAATCGCTTCATCTCATGAAAGTCAAACAACCTGTCAATTTAAAAAAAAAAAAAAAAAGAACGAATTCAATTTCTTTTACAGAGTTCATAAGCTAAAGATGCATATCCTATTCTATTCTACTGAGGCAAGAAAAGTCTTCTGCTTGCTGTGCCTCCGAAGCTGTTTTGTTTTGTTTTTGTTTTTTTATCTTAAAGAACTTGTGTTACTTCAAAACAGCAGAACAATTCTTTCTGCTACAACTTTTTCTTCAGTCATGGATATGCTTCTAGGATTCTACTTTCTGATATTATTTCTTTCCTCTTTCAGGAAGACATACCCGAATTTTAAACATTTCATGCAGGTAGACTGCTTTCCTTTCCCTTTGCTTTCTGAGCCAGATATTTAGCTTCCTAAACACACACCTCTGGATTTGACTTTATGGAATGTCTGGCAGTGAGAAATATAAATTTAATGATTTTGGGGTTTGCCAAAAGCGTTCATCATCATCCGAGTAAATCTTGCCCATCCTGCTTGGATAATTCTACCTAAAATTCAACCTCTCATCAGCCCAACATGTATCACAGAGTTGATTTCTATTTATTGTTGCCCTGGCTAGCTCCCAGTTATGTGTATCATCCTACCTTTTCTGGGCGTAATGTTAATGACATGAACTTCACAAACCCTCTTACCACAAGTGGGTCACTTTAAAACTCACCTAATAGAAAGCAAAACAAAAAACTCACCTAATAGGGCCTGATGCATTCTGTGCTAAGTTTCCAAGTCTTTCCCTCTCTCAGATATGACCAAGTTACCTATGCCCTCCATGTATATAGCTTTTCTAGCCATTGAGGGATAAAGACTAATTACAACCAACGGTTATTAGTTACTCTCCAGAGCTTTCAGAAGGCACACCTCAATAGTTTCTTAGATCTTTGCTCCAAATGGTGAAGTCAATGCAATATGCTTTCTACAATCTTGCCTCTCCTCTGGTAATGGACATTTTTTGTCACATTCTTTTATTTGTGGTAGTTGGGATGATTTAAACAGAGAAAGAAATTTATGGAAAGGATATCTGGTTGTCCATATCTTTGGGAAGTCTAGAGAACTACGTTCAGAATGGGCAAATAAAAAGGGAGGTTACTGCACCAAAGCCATAGCCGGAATCACGCCACAGAACCAGTCCGGTGAGAACACACCCACATTTCAGAGCCCCTACCGAGAACATTCACACCGCCAGCACTAACCCCCATCCCACCCCTGCCTGGGTTCCCAGTGTGCACACTAACACCACACAGCCAGAAAGATTTCCCTAACGTTCCTGACCCTTTGTCTGCATCAGTAGCTTCTGACTCAAATTCCAAGATTCGTAGGTCTGATTCCTGAGCCTAAGAACCAAGGCCTTCACTCAGGGAGGTTGGAAAGGAGGTTTCGGGTCTACTCAGATTCGGTAGAGGAAGATGAGCTCTGACACCTAAGAATCGTACAGTACAGGTGTGTTTGTTTGTTCATTCGTTTGTTTGTTGTAATGTAGGAAGGGGATTCAGATACTACACAGACAAAAAAACACGTGCATCTTCATTGCAGTGCTCTGTCTCAGGGAATAAACTGACCACACTATCGATATGCTCCACCATACTTGGGTTCCTGACATGGAATATGTGTTTTTCGTCTTCCTTCACTTATCACTGCATGGCCTAATCTGTACCCTAAGGCACCCCAGGCCCCACAAAGAAGTCAGAGAGTTTTAAGCAAAATTTCAACAACAGCACAGAAACATTTGTTGTACACCAGGACTACCTCGGGGTGATTCAGTTTCATTAGATCACACTACACTCTTTGCGGTGACATTTCTTTTTGGGGAAAGCCAGTTTTCAGTAGTTGCTGTAATAAAAAGCAAATACCACATGAAAATCAATGAAGAACAGGAAATGAGAGTGGCAGTGTCCAGACTGATTCCAAGGCTGGTGAAGGGAAGCAGTGCCTAACAGGCCTACACATTGATAATCTTTTTAGTTCAAGAAAGAAACTAACTATTCTTCAGGGATAGGTACTGGCTTTACAAATAGCTACTTGGTTGTTAAAACACAAATATTTATTAAGGTGTTTGAATCTGATAACTTAATAAGTGGAACTATTTGGCATTTTTTTAAGACTTTTTTTATTTATTTGACAGAGGGTGAGAGCACAACTAGGGGGAGTGGCAGGCAGAGGGAGAGGGAGAAGCTAACAAGCTTATTAATTATGTGATTTTCAAGTTGTCATAAATGTTACAAATACACAATTAAAAAAATAACAAATGTTAGATTCCTTTTTAATACAAAATATTAATACAGTGGTTTTCAATTCCTTAAATGTTTCCATAATTCATTTCAAGGGTTCCCAAGACTAAAGTTTCCCAGCTAACTGAAGTTTCCTGCCCACTAGGGAAGAATTTACTAACCCAATTAAGCAAGGTTACTTGTGATTACAAGATTACAGCAATCTCAGCTCATCAGTAGACTTGAAGCTGCAGGCAAACAGAGCAATTCTTCTTACCACATCAATGACATACCAAATTTCTTTTCATACCACAATGTCATGGGCCTCAGAACTTGAAGGATTAGTCTTAAATAACTAGTGCAAATAAATGTCTGTAACAACTTCCATATAGCTGTCATGATGGTGTAACAATTAACAATTTTACCACAAAGCCCTCAGGTATATGATTGTAGCATAACTATTTTTTTTCCTAATCTAGTAAAATCTAATCCCTTATCTTGTGTTCAAAAGTTTCTATTATCCTTTGGGTTCTGTAAAAATCCTAAGCATCTTGTGTATTCCAGAACTTTCAGAAAACATTTTTCCCATCTTTAGATTTCTATAGTCACAGTTGATGTGGCTATTGTCTAAATCACCCAGTCCCTTGGGGGTGAGCAGCTCCGTAGTAAACTGGAGAGCCTCACATAAGGGCCAGCCTCCCTGAAGCACCAGCCCACCATTGCTATCAGTGGTCTTGCTATCACCTAGGAGCACCAAAAGGGCGCTCACAGAATCATGGAATCAGAATCAGTCGAATTTCCAAACACCTCCCTAGATCAGCTCATCTTCACCTCTCTTAACCCTAGAAGCAACAGCACCGGCACAATCCAGCCCCAAACTTAACTTTCAACAAACAAACTTCAAAGGCAGTTGTCTTCTAGATAGCAGAGAACTGTGACTTTTGACCCAGCAATGCAAACACCAGTTGGGTTACCATCTTAGAAGGCTGGGGGATAAAACACCTTTAGCAACAAGAACAAATCATAAGTTAGTATATTTCAATAAACTGTCTTGCCACAGAAGCTATATATTTATCCTAATGAGCTTCCTTAAAACATTTCCTAAGATTACTTCTATATATAATTTAGTAGATATACAAGAGAAAAGGCTCCTTTCTATAAATCACACCCAAATATGTGTGTGTGCACAACTACAGAATTGGTTGTGATCCTTTTAGAATAATATCGTAGAAACTACATAGTTTGTGGTTTATAAATCATGTATGATGTAATCAATATTTAGTAAATGCTACTCTGAAAATAGTAGTTCATAATTACTATTGCCAAAGACCATTTTAGTGAGTATATACAATAAAAAACTAGATAAGCCACATGATTCTCTTACTATATATTATGTTATCTTACTGTTCAATATTAAGGTCACCAACTCCCAGAATATATTATTTTTTCTAAAGATTTTATTTAATTTTTAGAAAGAGAGAGAGAGAGGGAAGATGAGTGGGGGAGGGGCAGAAGGAGAGAGAGAGGGAGAAGCAGACTCCCTGCTGAGTGTGAAGCCCGATATAGGGCCCCATTCCAGGATCCTGAGATCATGACCCAAGCAAAAGTCAGACACAACTGACTAAGCCACCCAGGCACCCCTCAGAACAAATTCTTAATTCAAAACACGACTGTTACAGACAAAATTTGCTTAGTAACATCATGAGTCAATGGAAAACTCATGAGAATTTATTTTTAAATTAATGATTAAATTTAAATGATTAATTATGAATTAACTTATTTAATTAATTTAATCTAATAATTAAATTACATTATTAAAGGTCATTTAAGAGAGATTACAAAATTAAATTCAATGAAGATGTCAAAATTACAGAATAAGATAGTTTAATGAACAAAATCACTCAACATACAATTGAATCCATGAATGCACACTGATAATAAACACAAATAAATAAATGGGGGGGGTGAAGCTTCAGGAAGTCCTCCCTTAACCTGAATGATAACTAATAAATATTGAAGAAATAATAAAGATAGAAAATCACTCTTTTGTGATCATCACAATAACTGATTCACACAACAATCATCAATGGAGACTAAGAGATCATCAATGGGTAAGAATTTGAGTAGAATTTGAAGAGAAAGAGATTATTTACATCATTTCAAATTACCTCCCCACAGAGAGTGTTTCTGGCCTGTAGATCCAGGAATAAAGACATGGTAACTAAAGCCTTCAGAAAGTGAGTGGGAATTCACAGAAGGGGGAGAGCCATGGATGTAGCAACCTGATTCTATTAATAAATATCCTTATTCAAATTTATGGCTGACCTCAAAACCACATATACATGGCTCAGACTCCAAAAAAATTGCAGCTCAAGTTAAAAATAAAATAATAATAATAACAACAAGAAAAAATGTTTACTGCCAAGATCTTAACTTTCAATCTCCACAAGTGAGGCAGAATTTGCCTTTTAAGTCTAATCAAATTAATATTCTATAAAATAAAAAGATCAGCACTCTTCAAATGAATAAAACCTGGTCTAAAATCTTTACAACATAACCATCACAATGACCACATGTACTTCAAAATTACTTGACCTATGAAAAACCAAGAAAATCAAACAAGGGAAATTCTCAAGGGGAAAAAAAAATCAACAGCCTTAATGCTAAAATGACCCAGATGTGGGAATTATCTGTCAAAGATTTTAAGGAGCTATTAGAAATACATTCAATAGGGACACCTGGGTGGCTCAGTGGGTTAAAGCCTCTGCCTTCGGCTCAGGTTGTGATCCCAGAGTCCTGGGATCAAGCCCCACATCGGGCTCTCTGCTCAGCGGGGAGCCTGCTTCTCCCTCTCTCTGCCTGCCTCTCTGCCTACTTGTGATTTCTGTCTGTCAAATAAATAAATAAATAAAATCTTTAAAAAAAATATTCAATAAAGTAAAGAAGACTTTAAAGAGCTATTTTAACTATGCTCAGTGATATAAACAAAAGGAAATCTCAGCAGAGCAATAGAAAGTATTTTTTAAATCCAAATGAGAATTATAGAACTGAAAAACACAGTATTTGAAATTATACAGAAAAAAAAATGGTAAACTTGCCATTGAGATACTTGATGTCCACCGACTGAATCAAGTAATCAAATTTTACATCACCAATAATGGGACAAACTGGTATCATGTGACTTCTGATAAGATGAACTGAGAAGGACACACAGTAATTTCATAATATTTCTGCCAAAAATGTATAACTTAAATTTAAATTGTGAGGAAACACAAGCCAAACCCATATCAGTATTCTATAAAATAGCTGACCTGTACTCTCCAATGTGATGAATGACAAAGAAAAATTGTTCCAGATTAAAGATGACCATGATAGTCTCTAAAATGGCATCAAATGATCCCTGCCTCTTGATATTCATACCCTTTTATAGTCCCCCCACCCTGGAGGGTGGGCTAGACCTACTGACCTACTGACTCAATTCTACTGAACTGAATACAGCAAAAGTGATGGATGCCACTTTAAATATTAGTTTACAAGAAGACTACTCGTGTCTTGCTCAGTGTCTTACTCTCTCAGTTGCTCTAATGAAAGCCAACCGCCAGGAGCCAGCTGCTCACAACACAACCTACCCTATGAAGATGTCTATAGGGCAAGGAACAGAGAGAGACCTTCAGCCCAGAGCCAGTAAGAAACTGAGACCCCAGTCCAACAACCCAGGAGCAATGGCATGCTGCAAAAGACCATGTGAGTGATCTTGGAAGTCCTTGGATCATGTACTCCTTTCCCAGTCAGGCCTTCAAATGAGACTGTAGCCCTGCCTGACACCTCTCTGTTAGAGACAGTAACCTTTAGGAAGATAAGACTTTGGGCAAATCATACAGCTTTTGAATAAGGGATTCAACAGATCAAGCTCTTAGTAAGGTATTCATTAGTTGTGGATGTGTGACATCCCTCCTATGTGTTCAGACAATGAAAAGGCTGAGAAATATTGCATTATCTATGATGCCTTACAGAGAGAAGACATGCCTCCCTTTTTCCCATGAGGGAGGGAAAGACTGGTTCCAAGTTTCATCAAAATACAAATGAAACGAGAAGTAATGAAGCTAAAGAGAAAACCTGAATTTTTTTGAGGACACTTTTGTCTTTTTTCTAAGACCC
>ML106233.1:10702-107878 GCA_003697995.1 Taxidea taxus jeffersonii | reverse complement strand
CCCAAGGAAGAGTAGTTAACCATTGTTATGGACTGCACTGTGTCTCCAAAGTTCCTGTTAAAGCCCAAACTCCCAGTGTCTCAGAATGTGACAGTGTCTGGAGATAAGATCTTTAAAGGGATGACTAAGTTATAATGAAGCCATTAGTTTGGGCCCTAATCGAATCTGACTGGTGTTCTTATGAGGAGACCAAATCTGGACACACAAAGAGACACCAGAGAGGTGAACTCACAGAGAAAAAAACACAAGAAGAGGCAGCAAGGGGACAGCCATCCGCAAGACAAGGAGAGAGGCCTCAGAGGAAACTAAACCTTCACCTTGATCCAAGCACCCTGATCTTGGACCGGAAACCTCCACAACTGTAAGAAATAAAGTTCTGGATTTTTTAGCTACCCAGTCTATGGTACTTTGTTAGTGCAGCTCTAACAAATTAACATAATAATTTATCTTCAAAATCACAGAAGAATCTAGCATCTATTTCCACCAGAGGAATAACTAAGTAAATGAATAAATGGATGGTGATGGTATGACAGAGAAATATTAAGAACATTTTTCTCTATATCAAGCCATTAACTAAATAAATACATTTGAAGTCAGCCTTACTGAGGGAGAAGAGTTGTAGCATGACCTAGCTGTGACATGTGTTGCAATCAGAGAGGACACAAGAATCTCTGTGAACTATTCCAACTTTGTTAAATATAAAATGACATTGGTCTGAATGCATCTGTAGCCAAGTCAAGAAATTTGAAATGATGAAGCAGCAGAATTCTGAACCACAGAATGAGCAGCTGTGTGAATTTACAAAAGGGAAGAGTTTCTTAAATGAACCAGTAAACTTTTATCAAAAGCAATCCAGAGGAGGTTGGGAAAAAAACGAGGTTACATAACTCTAAAATAATATATTGTTCATGTTCAATTTCTGATGAACCAATTATTTCAATTTTTAGAAGACGCTTCCTATATTTTGATTTTAAAAATCCTTAAGCACAAAATGTCAAAAAGTGAACTCATTTTTTTTTCCCTGAAAATTTACTCTCTGGTATATTCAGTTTTAATTGCTGGTATCATATCCTCATAGTGACCCAAACTAGAATTTCAGTTTTGTGTAGACCTAAGAACCAAAACTTTTCTTCCATCTCTTTATATAGAACAGGGAATATATATACATATATAACTATATAACTATGTAAATATATATATATAGAGAGAGAGAGAGAGAACTGGGAATCCTGAGATTCCCAGATAACATCGTAAAACTGTGACCACTTGCAACTATTTATCTCTGTGAATCAAAATTATCTTGCTACTGTACAACAAACAAAACTCAGACATCAAAGAATTGCAAAGCTGAGGCTGATATAAGACATAAGTGTCATCTATAATCTCCATCAATTTTGTATTCAAACAAATGCCCTTATCTTCATTGTTCTAATTTGTAAAATAAATGAATACAAATGAAATGTCTTTTTAACCTAATTTTTATATTGGCCTACTATACAATATACATATATACAATATTTTTTAACTAAAAAAATTTATACAAAAATTTATATTTATATAAATTTATATAAAATATTTATATAAAATATTGTATATATTTAAACATATATACAATATTTCTTTAACTAAAAAAATTTTGCTGTTAAAATCACTTGAGGGGCGCCTGGGTAGCTCAGTGGATTAGGCCACTGCCTTCGGCTCGGGTCATGATCTCAGGGTCCTGGGATCGAGCCCCGCATCGGGCTCTCTGCTCTGCGGGGAGCCTGCTTCCCCCCTCTCTCTCTGCCTGCTTCGCTGCCTACTTGTGATCTCTGTCTGTCAAATAAATAAATAAAATCTTTAAAAAAAAAATCACTTGAAAAAAAAATTTTTTAAATCACTGTAGAAAAAAAGGAAAGTCCCTAACAAGGGACACAATAATATGACCCCACTTATCCCTTCAGCCCTCTCTCTTGCTATTCAATCACACATGGATCCCTGAAAACCCATCTTGTTTTTCATCCAATCTCCTCTGCCATCTTCTGTCTACAATACCCTTGCTCCTTCACTTGGAGCAAAACTCCAAAATGTCTTTTCTGGACAACCAAGACCTTTTGAAAGGACCTCTTTCATAAATCCCTTATAATAACATATATTTTTGATTTTTATATTTACTTATCTACCTTGCTCACTAAACTCTGAGTTTCTGGAGGAAGAATTGTGAATTCTAGAGCCTGCCTAGCACATGGTAGACATTCAGATATATCTGATGAAGGGGAGAGGCAGATGTAGGACACAAGGCTAATATTCAAAACCCAACAGGATACAAATGGAATTTGAAATGAAAAACATAACACCATTTACATTAGCACCCCCCAAATTGAAATACTAAGTATAACTAACAAAATATGTATAAGATTTACATGAGGAAAACTACAAAACTCTGATAAACAAAATCAAAGGACTAAATAAAGGGAGAGCTATACCGTGTTCATGAACAGAAGACTTAACATTGTTGTCAGTTCTTCCCAACTTCATCTGTAGATTCAGTGCAAGCCAAATCAAAATCCCAGCAAGTTATTGTATAGATGTTGAAAAACTGATTCTAGTTTATGTGCAGAGGCAAAGGACCAGAATAAGCAACACCATATTTAAGGAGAACAAAGTTGGAGGACCGACACGACCTGCTACCAAGATTTATTGTAAAGCTATAGGAATCATTACAGTGTATAACTGGTGAAAGAATATACAAATAGATCAATTGAACAGAATACAGAGCCCAATAGCACAACCTCATAAATATAGTCAACTGATCTTTGACAAGTGTGCTAAGGAAATACAATGGAGCAAAGATCGTCTTTTCAACAAATGGTGCTGGAACGATTGGACATCCACGTGCAAAAAAATCAAGAAATAAATCTAGATGCAGACTTTACACCTTCCGCAAAAATTAACTCAAAATAGATAATAGACCTAGATGTAAAACACAAAACTTCAAAACTTCTGGAATGTAACATAGGAGGAAACCTAAATGACCTTCACTATGGTGATGACTTTAGATTTAAAACCAAAGACACAAACCATAAAAGAAGTAATTGATTAACTGGACCTCATTAAAATTAGAAACTGCTGCTGCTCTGCAAAAGACAGTATCAAGAGAATTAAAAGACAAATCACAGACTGGGAGAAAATATTCGCAAAAGACATATAGGCATACATCATTTTACTGGGCTTTGTTTTATTGTGTTTCACAGATAATGCATTTATTATAAACCTTGCACTAAGCAAGTAAATTGGTGCCATTTTTCCAACAGCATTTGCTTACTTCTTGTCTCTGCAACCCATCTTAGTAATTCTCACAGTATTTCAAGCCTTTTATTATTATTATTTTTGTAATGGTGATCTGGGATCAGTGATCTTTCATGTTACTATTGCAACTCTTTGGGGGTGCAACAAACCGTACCTCTATAAAATGACAACCTTAATTTAGACACGTGTGTGTTCTGACTGCTCTACTGACCACCTGTTCCCCCATCTCTGTCCCTCTCCTCAGGCCTTCCTATTCCCTGAGACACAATAATAATAAAATTGGGCCAATTAGTAAACTATAACGGCCTCTAAGTGTTCAAATGAAAGGAAGAGCGCACATCTCTCATTTTAAATCAAAAACTAGAAATGATTAAGCTGGTGAGCAAGTCATGCCGAAAGTTGAGATAAGCCAAAAGCTAAGGCTCTTGTGCCAAACAGTTAGCCAAGTGGGGAATGCAAAGGAGAAGTTCTTGAAGGAAATTAAAAGTGCTACTCCAGTAAACACACAAATGATAAGAAAATGAAACAGCCTTATTGCTGATGTGGAGAAAGTTTGAGTGGTCTGTGTAGATCAGTCCAGCCACAACATTCCCTTAAGCCAAAGCCTAATCCAGAGCAAGGCCCTCCCTCTCTTCAATTCTGTGAGGTCTGAAAGAGGTACAGATGCTGCAGAGTAAAAGCTGGAAGCTAGCAGAGGTCGGTTCATGAGGTGTAAGGAAAGAAGATGTCTCCATAACATCAAAGGGCCAGGTGAGGCAGCAGGTGCTGATGTAGAAGATGCAGCAAGTCATCCAGAACATCTAGCTAAGGTAACTCATGAAGGTGGCTACAGTAAACAACAGTTTCAATGTAGACAAAACAACCTTCTATTGGAAGAAGATCCCATCTAGGATTTTCACAGCTAGAAAGTCAATCCCTGGCTTCAAAGCTTCAAAGGACAGGATGACTCTTATCAGGGGCTAAGACAACTGGTGACTTTAAGTTGAAGCCATTGATCACTTACAATTACAAAAATCCTGCCATAAGAATTGTACTATATCTACTCTGCCTGTGCTCTATGGAACAGTAAAGCCTGAATGACAGCACATCTCTTTACCAAGTATTTTAAGCCCACTGTTGAGAACCACTGCTCGTAAAGAAATTCCTTTCGAAACCTTACAGCTCATTGATAGTGCATCTAGTCACCCAAGGGTTCTGATGGAGATGTACAATGAAATGAATGTTGTTGTATGCCTGCTAACACAATATCCATTCTGTAGCCCATGGGTTGAGGAGCAATTTCAACTTTTAAGTCTTTTAATTGAAGAAATAAATTTCATAAGGCGATATCTGCCATAGATAGTGATTTCTTCTGAGGGATCTGGGCAAAGTGAATTGAAAACTTTCTGGAAAGGATTTATCATTTCAGATGCCACTAAGAATACTTGTGATTCATGAGAAGAAATTTTTAAAAATCATCCTTGACAGGAGTTTAGAAGAAGTTGATTCCAATCTTCACGGATGACTTTGACAAGGTGCTCATGACTTCACTGAAGGAAGTAACTGCAGATGTGACGGAAATAGCAAGAGAACCAGGATTAGAAGTGGAGCCTGAAGATGAGTCTGACTTGCTGTGAGCTCATGATAAAACTTCGATGGATGAAGAGTTGCTTCTTGTGGATGAGCAAAGTGGTTTCTTGAGATAGAATCTACTCCTGGTGAAGATGCTGTAAAGATTGTTGAAATGACAAAGAAGAATATTACATAGACTTAGTTGATAAAGCAGCAGCAGAATTTGAGAGGACTCCAATTTTAAAAGAAGTTTGACTCTTGGTTAAGTGTTATCAAATAGCATCACCTGTACGGAGAAATCACTTGTGAAAGGGAGTCAATGGATGCAGTGAGCTTCAATTTTATCTTATTTATAAGTTGCCAAGGCCACCCCAACCTTCAGCAACCACCATCTGATCAGTCAACAGCCATCTACATCGAAGCAAGGCCCTCCATCAGCAAAAAGATTATGACTTGGTGTAAACTCAGCTGATAATTGCCTAATTTTTAGCAATAAAGTATTTTTTAATTAAGATGCACCTTTTTTAGACATAATGATAGTGCAGACTTAGTGGACTCTAGTATAGTATAAACAAATTTTATATGCACTGGAAAACCAAAAAACTCATCTGACTTGCTTTATTGTGGTATTTTACTGCAGTGGTCACAAACAGAACCCACAATATCTCCAAGTATGCCTATATCTGAAAAAGGACCATTATCCAAAATATACAAAGAACTCTTAAAACTCAGCAATAAGAATGTAAACCACCTGACTAAAAGTGGGTTGAAGACCTTAACAAATACTGTACCAATAAAAATATGCAGATGGCAAATAAGCATATGAAAAGATTCTTCAGGGACTCCTGGGTGGCTCAGTTGGTTAAGCGGCTGCCTTCGGCTCAGGTCATGATCCCAGCATCCTGGGTTCGAGTCCCACATCGGGCTCCTTGCTCGACGGGGAGCCTGCTTCTCCCTCTGCCTCTGCCTGCCACTCTGTCTGCCTGTGCTCACTGTCTCTGACAAATAAATAAATAAAATATTAAAAAAAAAAAAAAAAGATTCTTCAGGAGTTCCTGAGTGGCTCAATTGGTTAAGCATCAGACCCTTGGCTTCAGCTCAGGTCATTATCTCAGGGTCATGAGATCAGGGTCATGGTGTGGAGCCTGCTTAAGATTCTCTCCCTACCCCTTAGCCCCTTTCTAAGAAAGAAAGAGAGAGAGAAAAAAAAAGAAAGATGTCCCACATCATAAGTCAGGGGAATGCAAATTAAAACAAAATACCATTACACATCTATTAGAATGGCTCAAATTCAGAATACTGACAGCACCAAATGCTGGCAAGAATATGGAGCAAGAGGAACTCTCATTCATTGCTGGTAGGAATGCAAAATGGTACAGCCACTTTGGAAGACTGATAGTTGTGTTTGTTTGTTTGTTTGTTTTTTATAAAACTAAACATACTCTTACCATATAATCCAGCAGTTATGGTCTTTGGTATTTATTCTAAGGAGGTGAAAACTTATGTCCACACAAAATCTACACACAGATGTTTAGAGCAGCTTTATTCATAAATGCCAAAACTTAGAATCAACCATGATATCCTCAGTGGGTGAATGGATAAACTGTGGTACAGCCAGACAATGGTATATTATTCAGTGCTAAAATGAAATGAGCTATCAAGCCATGAAAAGAAATGCAGGAAACTTTAATATACATTACTAAGAGCTGGTTAAGCATCTAACTCTTGATTTTGGCTCGGGTCATGATCTCGGGACCCCACTTGGGCTCCATGCTCAGCAGGGAGTCTGCCTGGGATTCTCTCTCTCTTTCCTCCCTCTCCCTCTGCCCCTCCCTCCACTCACACTCTCTCTGTCTCTGTCTCTATCTCTCTCTCTCTCAAATAAATAAAATCTTGGAAGGAAAGAAGATGGAAAGGAAGAAGCCAATCTGAAAAAGTTCCATACTGTATGATTCCAACTAAACAACATTTGGGAAAGGGCAAAAATGGAGGTAATAAAAAGATCATGGTTGCTGGGGGTGGGGGAAGGAGAGAAATGAAGAAGTAGAGCACAGAGGATTTTTAGCGCAGTGAAATTACTGTATGATATTATAATGATGGATGGATATCATTATACACTTGTCAAACTTCTAGAATATACAACACCAAGAGTGAACCCTAAGGTAACCTGTAGACTTTGGGTGACTATGATGTGTCAAAGCAGGTTCATCCTTAGTAAAACACACACACACACACACACACACACACACACACACACCATTCTGGTGAGTGATACTAGTAATAGGGGAGGCTGTGCATGTGTGGGGCAGGGGGCATTTGAGAAATTTCTGTACCTCCCTTCTCAATTTTGTTGTAAGCCTAAAACTGCCCTAAAAAATAGATTTGGTTTTGTTTTTTTAAAAGGAAGGAAGGAAGGAAGGGAGAAAGAGAACAAAGGAAGACAAGTGCTCATTAAGAGGCTCATAAATGAGGAAAGTGTTGCTATTATGGTGTCCTTTCCACCGGCTGAGCTTTTTGCTCCAAATTATCCCTAATACTGGCCCTCAGCTAACTTGAAATTCCCACCATAAGAGGTTCAGAATTAGGAGAAAGTAACGATTTGACCGGAAATATTCCTCTGCATCTAAAATACGACAGCACAACCCTAAGGCTTCAGACTAGGTTAACTGAGAGGAGAGATGGGCCCGGGCTCTCCTAAACAGAGAACACGGCCCATTCTGTGCCAGTTGCCACTGTGGGAGAGAGAGGCTGGACTGATACAGATTCACCCATGGCAATTCTGGTGATACAGACTCACCATGGCAATCCAGTTATGACATGTGTAAATATTGCCTTTTGGTGGTTTTTTTCCAAACTCTGTGAGATGGGAGGGTGGTACATATCTCTTCACCTAGAGAAACTAGGAAAAAACTTCATTTGGGGCTCCAAAAAGGTTAGATAAGAATCAAAGTTGGCAATAATAGTCTTCGCTCCCTGGCCTGCGCAAGAGAGAAGCTAGATCACCACCCTAATGATAATGTGCTGATTCTGTTTGTTTAACTAAGGCTACACCAGATTAGCAGACCATAATTACAGCTAAAATCCTTGTCTCTGATACAGTTGAGAGAATGTCTGTTTCCCCACACTGAGCACCGAGGAAAGGTTCCCGCTGGAGGTTAAGCCAGGCAGCCTCCTGCTCTCTGAAAGTGATAGTGCTGTTTCACTGTCTCATTGGGTCCTTTATCTGAGCAGTGGGATTTCCTAGAGCTTGGGTTTCAGATGGTTTACTTTGATTTCTTGGGGCGATAAAGACGTTTGCCCATCTTTAAATGGTATTCTTAGTGGCCACACCATTGTAAAACCTTCAGTACTTTCCTTTCGTGTCTGGGTGGGAAGAGATCTGCCTTCTTATTGCTACACAACCTTACTCAGACTTCTTTTAGGGATTCTACCCCACACACACACACCCCATTCTCTTGTTGTCTTTCATGCTTTGCAGAAAATACTGAAGTCTTCGGTTAAGGGTCCTTCCTTCATTTAGTCGGCCTTGAATTTGATGCTTAGTTCCTGGAGAGTTAGAAATCGATCACTTCGCTCAGTCACTGGTCGTTGTCTTGAGTGAATCCGGGAGCACCTTCACATTTTACCAGAATCTTTTTAACAGTTTCTGCTCTCTCCTCTTGTCTGGTCCTTTCTCTATTCATTCCGGTCTGCTTTTAAATCATGAAGCAGATTGCAAACCAAATTTGACTAAAATTTCAAGAAGTCGAGGCGAGATAAGTAAGCTGAGAGCGGAATTGGACTAAAGAGAAACATTTGAGGGATTGTGTTATTTTTCCCTCAAGCCATCCCAGACCTTCCTTAAATAGAGCCCACAGTTTGCGGGCTCTCTAATGAATAGGAGCCAAGCAGCAGCTTCATGTTTGAGACATGCTATTACCATTTTTTTTTCATCCCTGCTCCTTAATTAGGGGCTTTAAAGGAAGGTTGCCCACAGTTCCTGACAAACATCATTAGCTTCATCAGAATGAAATGCCTGATCCTGGACCTCCTATCTGAAGAACTTACTGTTTTTGTTGAAGAGCTGCACTGAGTCTATGACATTTTCTACATGTGTAGAATGCAGGAAGAATACCTCGAGTGAGGATTAGTCTCAGAGTTTATGAAATCACTATTCCTGAAGATCTGATTTTCTAGAATTGATTTTTATATACCTCAATTAGACAGGGGGTAGGCCACATCAGTTTTAACTGAGTCTGATAGTTTGCTTGACTGAGACCCATAAGAACTACGTTTATCTGTATAAAGACACACACACACACACCAAAATTTTCACAAACAGTATTTATCCATAGTATGTGCATATCCTCTACTTTCTATCTTATTTCATTTTTTATATGCAAATCTTCACCCAAGTACTTGATTTCCCACACTAAAAAGTTGCAACCTACGGTTGGAAAAACACCCAACAGGATGCCCTTTTATTTTTTTCTAACCCTGTAATTCAATATGGTGTGATTTTGAATTGAGGACAAGCCTGATGAGTTTGAGGTATGGAATAAAGGAATCAGATCAGCTCTGGGTTTGTTGTGTTTTTAAATCTCTCTGTGTGTTCATTCTCTTCACCCTGAGAGGATTCCATTATCTTTGCTCAAAGAGCAGACACTGCTCTGGCTGTTTCCCCTGCTTCTCTTTGATCCCTGCAGTGGAGCTGGGCCCTTCCCCCCAGCCCTCCCTTCCACACTCAGACCCTGGGGATTTGCTAGGCTGGGAGCCTGCTGAGTATTCACTGCGCCGTTCTGCTGTTCCCACCTCCAACCTGCTCCATTCCCGAGGCTGAGTTTTCATTCCAGATCTGCCAGGTTAATGGGATTATTGTTCTTCTCTTACTGGTATTTTTTTTTTCTGTTTCATATCATACAGGGTTTATCAGTTTGTTGCTGAGATGACCAAAGTGGGTGGGGACCTCACTTTAGGAATAAATGTTTTCTCATGAGCCGGGACTTAATCCTGGATAAATTCCATAAGAATTTATCCACTCTCAAATAAACTACTTCTGTAGGTGATTTTAAAAATCTGATTTTTTTTTAACCCTTAAAAGGCAACACAATGGAGATGCCTGGGTGGGTCAGTTGGTTGAGTGGCTGCCTTCCGCTCAGGTCATGATCCCCGCGTCCTGGGATGGAGTCCCACATCAGGCTCCTTGCTAGGCAGGGAACCTGCTTCTCTCTCTGTGTCTGTCTGCCTCTCTGTCTGCCTGTGCTCACTCTCTCTGACAAATAAATAAATAAAATCTTTAAAAAAAAAAAAAGGCAACACAATGTATCTTGCACCACAAGCCACATTTTTAAAAATGTCTATATCATCAACACCAAATCAATTACATGGCATTTTAGGTTCAAATTTTAATTTTGACCAGAAAGATAAATTAATGAAATGATTATAGTATTTATTTTACCCATAATATTTTATGACATCTACTGAGCACCTGTTAGGTACAAAGCAAGGTATCTAAAATACATTCCCAGGACGCCTGGGTGGCTCAGTTGGTTAAGCAGCTGCCTTCGGCTCAGGTCATGATCCCAGCGTCCTGGGATCAAGTCCCACATCGGGCTCCTTGCTCAGCAGAGAGCCTGCTTCTCCCTCTGCCTCTGTCTGCCTATGCTCACTCTTGCTCTCTCTCTCTAACAAACAAATAAATAAAATCTTTTAAAAAAATAAATAAAATACATTCCCTGACTTCAAAGCATCTAGACCTTCAGAAGGGAGATAAAAAATGCACGCAAATAACTATCTTATAGAATAAGAGTACAATAAGTGACTTGAACACATACAATACAAAGCTTGATCAGAGCATTTCTTCCTCTTAGAGCCCATAAGTGTGAAAAGAGAGAAATCATTTCTTTCTATTTTGTCCCTTCAGGGTATGATACTGCCAAATGTCTCCATTCCTTTTCTCACTGAGTGCATGAATGGATGAATGAAGAAAGGGATGAAACTGACTGCTTACTTTGTGCCATGTGCTGTAAGGGTGATGGAATGGCCTTCCTATTCATCTTTCTTTGGTTTCTTCATGTACTACTTCTCAAATGAACGGGCTGTCTGAGAACTGGACTGGTAATGAAAGCGAGCCCTGTACCAGGGTGGATAGAGGCTGAGAAATGCAAGAGGCATGTAAATAAGGCCATTAGGAACTACCTCTTTCCTTTCCTGTGATTGTCTACAGTGATATTATACAATAGAAATACAAAAATGAGCCATGTTTGTAACTATAAATTGTATAGTAGCCAGATTTTATCAGCGAAACAGATAAAATTTATGTTAACAACATATTTTATTCAACCCAATAATCTAAAATACTATTATTATACCATGTAATCAACATAAAAATATATAAACAAAATATTTTACTTTTTTGTCTTTTTGGACTACTGTCTTCAAATTCTGGCATGTATTTTCCATTTACACACATCTCACACTTCATGTGTTCACACAAGTAGCTAGTGACTACTGTGTTGGACAACACAGGGCTAAATAAAAAAGCAGAACACGGGCACCTGAGTGGCTCAGTGGGTTAAAGCCTCTGCCTTCAGTTCAGGTCATGATCCTGGGGTCCTGGGATTGAGCCCCGCATCAGGCTCTCTGCTTAGTGGGGAGTCTGCTTCCCTTCCTCTCTCTCTACCTGCCTCTCTGCCTACTTGTGATCTGTCAAATGAATAAATAAAATCTTTAAAAAAAAAAAAGCAGAATAAAGGAAAAGCCTAAATGCTCAACATTTTGAGGGAAGGACTCTTGTTTCATTGTTTCATGGGAGTGGGGGAGCCTGAAAATTATTTTCTCTGAATATTAATGAAAAAATGGAGTTGTCAACTCAGGAGCCACTCCCTTCTCTTCTTCTAGCCTCTGAGTCCTAGAGAACTGAGACAGAACTGGGATAGTCTCCTCTGCCTCCCCAGTAGTCAGGAGAAGCATCTGTTGCAAGGACAACAAAGATGACCCCTATACCTTGCAGGTGATAACTGCTTTCGTGTACAATATCTCATTGAATCATTTCAATCATCCTGTGTAGTAGTCAGTGGAAGTATTACTATCCTCATTTTACAAATGAATGAACTGAAGTTCAAGGAGATTAAATGACTTAAAGTAGCACAGTTAGTATCCAAATATTTTGACATTTAATCTAGTACGTGTCCCACTAAATCAGAGCTGCCTGATGAAAGAAAACTATATTCTATTAATATACATATATTATATAGAACATTATATTCTGTTATATATATAACAGAATATAATGTTATATATATAATATATATGTTATATATAACATATATATTCTGTTATATATATATAGAATATATTAATATATATAACAGAATATATATATAGAATATATATATAACAGAAATATGGATATTTTTCTTCTTTAGCATCACCCCCCAAAAAATCCCCCCCAAAAACAAAACCAGTGATCACTTTACAAACGCAATACACAACCTCTTGGCCAACTGAGTTTGTAGCTATATTTTTATATATCTTTTAAGTTGGATATTGTTTACTTTAGCAGTTTTGAACATGTGAACATTGAGAGCAAGTTAATACATTACAAAGGCAAAGATTTTGCATTGGCCCTGAAGTGTGTTGCAATCATTTTTGTCTGGGAAAATAAACACACGTAGATGAGCAGCATGTTTGTTATATGAGATGCTGGCAGAGCCCCAGGCCCCAGGATGTTGGCTTACCTACCAACAATACCTCCCTTTCAGGCAATGCCAGCTGTTTTACGAGAACATCTGAGCGTCTGGAAGGGCACTGTTCTAGTCAGCATGACTGAACTTAACCACCACGTAGGGAATTACAGCGCTCCCACCATCTTTTGAAGCATGCTTCTCCTGGCACTGTGTGAAAACCACTGTGACAGAGGATAAAGACAGTTCACTCCCTGAGAATCAGAATTCTGTCTTTTAAAGAAAGGCCCCTAGAATAAACAACATTCTATATGTTTATTGCTCTCAATTTTAGAAACGTAATGGGCTCAAAAGCCATATTCACATTGATCTGTTTTAACTGTGCATGTTTTTTCTGCTCTACCCAACTGTGTTCCTATTTTTATTCTTTTCATTCCACTCTGGAGCTGCTTTGCCTCCTACTTAGGCCACCAGTTATACCCATTCAAAATATATGATTTTTTCCCCCTCTTTCATTTTAGACCTACTCTCTTAGCCCCCAGCTACTCCTTCTCTTAGTTAACCTTTGACAAATCATAATGAAATAAATTTAGCTAGTTGTGGAGAACAAGAATCATTATGAAAACTGGAATGGTCCAAGAGCATCTTAAAAAATCATTTGGCTAGTCCTCAAAATGTGGACAAACTGGTAAAATCCTGCTAGGAGACAGAGCATCTGGCCCATCTCATGCACAATGAATCCTCTGGAGTTCCCTAATAGCCGCAGCAGATATGCCAGGAATGGAGATCCGCTGACTAAAGTGCTGAGTAGTGAACCTGTGCCCTATTTATACATGGTGCACTGTGATTTCCTTAGCAGTAGGTAAATGCTGGAAACACAAAAGGAAGACACCATGGCCCACTAAACCACTCTCATTGTCTAGTTTATCACTCAGCTCTATCCCTTCCTTCCTCTTGAGGAAATGGAGGTACATAAATAAGTAATATAAAACTTGCAGAAAAATATTAAAATATCCAGACACTTTTGTAGCAAGCAACATTTTGTCTCAATGGCAGTGAAAAGCATCCTTACCTCCCCAATAATCCTCTCTCTAGAATTCCTACGTTGAACCTAGTATCCAGTCAGTGCGGCAAATTATTTGACCTGCTGGGTATACTCAAGTAGTTTACTAGCTAACTTTCTTTAGGGTTTTTTAAAGATTTTTTTTTTAAGAGAGTTTATCTATTTATTTGAGAGAGAAAGAGAGACAGAGCAGGGGGAGGGGCAGAGGGAGAGTGAGGGAGAGAGAATCTGAAGCAGACTTTCCACTGAGCAGGGTGCCCAATGTGGGGCTTGATCTCACAACACTGAGGTCATGACCCGAGTCAAAACCAAGAGTCAGGGACGCCTGGGTGGCTCAGTTGGTTGAGCGGCTGCCTTCGGCTCAGGTCATGGTCCCGGTGTCCTGGGATCAAGTCCCGCATCTGGCTCCTTGCTCAGCAGGGAGCCTGCTTCTCCCTCTGCCTCTGCCTGCCACTCTGTCTGTCTGTGCTGGCTCCTGCGCTCTCTCTCTATCTGACAAATGAATAAATAAAATCTTTAAAAAAAAAAAGAAAAGAAAACCAAGAGTCAGACGCTTAACCAAATGAGCCACCTACCTGTCCCCTAGACTTTAAAAAAAAAAAAAATTTACTGGCAAATTTGGAAAGTGGTGAGGCTCTTTAGCAGTTTAAAGTTAATGTTACCAAGAACAGTCTGCTTCAAAGGAACACATACTGGAGAAAACATACTCTTTACTCCATATATGCACAAGTGTGCATCCATGGGAGGACAGAAACTTACTGGAATTACATCCTTTGATAGTGTAAATTCTACGATACACTAATAGTTCCTCAAAGGACACAGATGCTGCTAAGATATTTCACTGGTAAGATTCTTGCCTCTCCTCTGTCGCCTACATTTAAGGTTTGAGTGATTTCTCTTTCTAGGGCCATCCCATAATTTTTTTGTTGGGTAAAAATGTGTTAACGTTTAAAGCATCAAATTAGATGACTGGAGAACCGGCTAACTGACCCAAGTGCTCTGCCTTTCTCAGTCCCCATATTCCCAACAGCATTTATCCTCTTTTCAACAGGCACCTTAAGAGGTATTTTTTTTAAAGATTTTATTTACTTATTTGACAGACAGAAATCACAAGTAGGCAGAGAGGCAGGCAGAGAGAGAGAGGAGGGAGCAGGCTCCCCGCTGAGCAGAGAGCCCGATGTGGGGCTTGATCCCAGGACCCTGAGACCACGACCCGAGCTGAAGGCAGAGGCTTTAACCCACTGAGCCACCCAGGTGCCCCAAGAGGTATTTTTTAAAAGATTTTTTAAATATTTTTTATTTCTTTGACAGAGAGGGAGAGAGAGCACAGCAGGGGGAGTGGCAGGCAGAGGGAGAGGGAGAAACTCCCTGCTGAGCAAGGGACCCAGATGTAGGGCTCAATCCCAGGGCCCTGGGATCAAGGCAGATCAGCCTGAGCTGAAGGCAGTTGCTTAATCAACTGAGCCACGCAGGTGCCCTTTAAAAGGAATCTTAAAAGTATCTTAACTTGGGGGGTGCCTGGCCAGTAAAGTATCCAACTCTTGATTTCAGCTCAGGTCATGATCTCCCCACCCCCTCCCCATCAGACTCCCCGCTCAGTGGGGAGTCTGCTCAAGATTCCCTCTCCCTTCCCTTCTGCCCCTCCCCTACTGTCTAAAATTAATAAACTTTTTTAAAAAGTATTTTATGTGGGTTTAAATGCAAGAGTCTCTACAAACACTGGCATGACTTATAAATTACATAAAAGAATAGCAAGAAAAAATGGTCGAATTGTCTATATAGTCTGCTCACTGGCTCGGTTTCAGGTATTCTGTCTGAAAGTGCATATACACGTTTTCCCAGAAGCCGTCATCTACCACTTCTCTTATTGTTTTAATGGCTCACTTCTTGGAATCTTAAACACAGACACACACTGGCAACGTTCTTGGTTTCCAAAGAGTTGCTTAGGGCGACTGTATTGGAACAGATGCCAAAATAGTAATGATCTTACCTCTAAACACCAGTAACACACCGACACACCCTCCTGCCAGCTCTTCTCTGCCAAAAAGTACAGGGAGCGATGAAGCTCCCTGAGGGAGAGAAAAAGAAGCTATTGCTTCATTTTATTTTTTTAAAAGATTTTATTTTTTTATTTGAGATAGAGAGAGAGTAAGAGAGCATGAGCCTGGATGAGGGGAGGGCAGAGGGAGAGGGATAAGCAGACTCCCCTGAGCAGGGAGCCCAATGCAGGGCTCCATCCTAGGACCCTGGGATCATGACCCAAGCCAAAGGCAGATGCTCAACCAACTGAGCCACCCAAGTACCCTTATTTCATTTTAAATGAATAGGGTTTAAAGTTATGAACTAGAATGAATTAAGAACATAAAAATTATTTTTCAGGGATTAGTAAAATATTAAAAGATCTAATAGGGCCATGAATCTTTCTTTCTTTGTCATCATCATACAAGTTAATTATATTTACTTCATATAAAAATAGGAAACATAGGGGCACCTGGGTGGCTCAGTGGGTTGAGGCTTCTGCCTTTGGCTCAGGTCATGATCCCAGGGTCCTGGGATCGAGCCCCACATCGGGCTCTCTGCTCAACGGGGAGCCTGCTTCCCTTCCTCTCTCTCTGCCTGTCTCTCTGCCTACTTGTGGTCTCTGTCAAATAAATAAAAAATAAAAGATTAAAAAAAAAAAAAGGAAACATAGAGAAGCATAAAAATCATTAAGATACCTCACAACTGGGCTTCTGGGTGGCTCAGTTGGTTGAACAACTGCCTTCAGCTTAGGTCATGATCCTGGAGCCTTGGGATTGAGTCCCACATGGGGCTCCCTGCTCAGCAGGGAGTCTGCTTCTCCAACTGACCTCTCTCCTCTCATGCTCTCTCTCTCTCTCATTCTCTCTCTCTCTAACAAATAAATAAAATCTTTAAAAAAAAAGATACCTCACAATTTCACTTCCTAAACATGTAAACATTTAGACTATGTGTGTTTGTAAACACATATATACATATGGATTCTGATATAGACATGTAGACAAATCTTTCTTAGCCAAATGATATCATAAATTATATTTTGTTGTACAAATTTCCTTTTTTACTTAACAAAAAATTATAACTCACCAGGTCAGTAATTAAGTATCTACTACATCACTGCTAATGGGAGCATAGTATTCTTTAATGTGGTTTTACCAAAGTTATTTAGCAAATACCCTACGGTTGATGGAATTTTTTCTGACTTTTATAATCATAAGCAATTCTATATGAACCTCCTTCTACTTATATTTTTCTGTATGTGTCTGATTAAACTTTGGGGTAAATTCTCAGAACTGTGATTGACAGATCAAAAGTAATGTTTATTTATTTATTATCTATCCATATTAGTTTTTAAATAAATAAAATTCTAAGTTACCCTGTAGAAGAAGAGTGCTAATTCATATCTCATCATCAGTGGATGATATCTCTTTTTCTCACAAGTTTGCCATCATCTGGAAATCGTTTTCAGAAAAATGAAAAATAAATATAGAGGTGTTTCCAATCAGATAGGCGATAATTTGTATTTCACTACTTTCAATGTGCTTTACTTTATGAGTAAAGTTGTGTGCTTTCTATATGCTTATTGACCACTTGTATCTTTTATTATTTGAATTGCCCTTCCGCTTTTCTGATTTGTCTCTTCCTAACTGAATTAGAAGGCCACTCTTATTATATAGGTTATTAGAACTTTGCCAAAACTATTGCAAATACTTTCCCAAGGTAACCCAGAGTTCAGATGTCCCCTAATTTGGTGGGGGAAGTGGGCAGAGGGAATGAGACACAGTGTCCAAATAGCATATTTGTATTTGTTCCATGCCTCAGACTACCAGGATACATAAGCTCCACATGTCTCTCCTACTCTTAAAAAAATATTTTCATGCAAAGACCTTACTGAATGTAACTATAGAGTTTTCAGAGGTTAGATGGAAAAGAGATCCTTAGAGAAGAATCCCTAGTGGACATGTCTGTTCTTATTCATTGTCAGCTCTATTTGAAGCTGAAATAGGGAATGACTTACAAACAGCCCGGTTCATCTCACTTGCTTCCTCAAACTTGTCTTAATGCTCAGTCAAACAAAGGCCCTCCAGTTAAGAAAACTCTCTCTCCTTAGAAGACAGCTCAGCAATCATCTCATTTCAAAAATGCCCTTTGGGGATATCATGTCTTGACTGACTTCAGTAGTTTATTAGACTATTTCTTCCAGTCTTTTCCTGCTGAATCCCCCAAGAGTATTAACTTTTCTTCAATGAGTTTCTGCAAATTTTTTTGTCAGTTTTATTTCTAAGTATCTTCCTCTTTGCTGCTACTACAATTGGTAATTTCTTACCACCACATTATGTACCCAACTATTCTTTATATGTAAGAACATGATTGATTTGTATACATTTTTGGGTGAATTCAACCACCGTATTAATCTATCTCATTGCTGTAATAATATTCTCTTACTTATCTGTTTCTCTTAATACATTATTATCTGCCAATAATGATTGTTGTGTCACCTTCTTTCAAATATATATCGCTTAGTACTTTCTCATATGTACTTATATTAGTCAGTACATCTAAACAGGGAGTAGAGTAGTGATGATAGAATTCTTCATCTGGGGGCGCCTGGGTGGCTCAGTGGGTTAAAGCCTCTGCCTTCAGCTCAGGTCATGATCCCAGGGTCCTGGGATGGAGCCCCGCATTGGGCTCTCTACTCAGCAGGGAGCCTGCTTCCCCTCTCTCTCTGCCTGCCTCTCTGCCTACTTGTGCTCTCTATCAAATAAAATAAAATAAAAAAAAGAAAGAATTCTTCATCTGTCATGATAAAAACTTGCAAAGCTTCCACTAAAAATAATGTTGGCTTTAATATGTTGTATACATACATGCATATAAAATTTTCATGTCAAAATGAACTTCAGGACTTCATCAAGATAAAAAGCTCTTCACAGCAAAGGAAACAGTCAACAAAACTAAGAGGCAAGCCACGGAATAAGAGGATACTTGCAAATAACATTGCAGATAAAGGTCTGGTATCCAAGATCTATAAAGAACTTCTCAAATTCAACATCCAAAAAACAAATAATCCAGTCAATAAATGGGCAGAAGACATGAACAGACACTCCTCCAAAGAAGACATACAAATAACTAACAGACACATGAAAAAGCGTTCAACATCACTAGCTATCAGGGAAATACAAATCAAAACCGCAATAAGATACCACCTTACATCAGTTAGAATGGCAAAAAATTAACAAGGCAGAAAACAACAAATGTTAGTAAGGATGTGGAGAAAGAAGACCCTCTTACACTGTTGGTGGGAATGCAAGCTGGTATGGCCACTTTGGAAGAGTACAGAGATTCCTCAAAGAGTTGAAAATAGAGCTACCCTAGACCCACCAATTGCACTAGTAGGTTTTTACCACAAAGATACAGATGTAATGAAAAGAAGGCAGACGTACCCCAATGTTCATAGCAGCAATGCCCGCCACAGCCAAACTGTGGAAAGAGCTGAGATGCCCTTCAACAGGTGAATGGATAAAGAAGATGTGGTCCATATATACAATGGAATATGACTCAGCCACCAGAAAGGATGGATACCCACCATTTGCACTGACATGAATGGAACTGGAGGAGATTATGCTAAGTGAAATAAGTCAAGCAGAGAAAGACAATTATCATATGGCTTCACTCATATATGGAACATAAGGAATAGCACAGAAGACCATAGGGAAAGGGAGGGAAAACTGAAGGGGAAGAAATCAGAGAGGGAGACAAACCATGAGAGACTCTGGACTCCAGAAAACAAACAGGGTTTCAGAATGGAGGGAGTGGGGGGATGGGGTAGCAGGGTGATGCATATTAAGGACAGCACCCGTAGTGATGAGCACTGGGTTTTACATGCAACAAATGAATCTCTGAACACTACATCAAAAACTAATGATGTAGTTAGTATATGGTGGCTGACTGAACATAATAAAAAAAAATTTTTTTTAATGTCAAAGAAGTCTTACCTTTGGGGCATCTGGGTGGCTCAGTTCGTTAAGCAACTGCCTTCGGAGTTGATCCTGGAGTCCCAGGACTGAGACCCGCATGAGGCTCCCTGCTCAGTGGGGAGTCTGCTTCTTCTTCTGACCCTCCCCCCCCCATGCTCTCTCTCTCTCCCTCTCTCATTCTCTCTCTCAAATAAATAGATAAAATCTTAAAAAAAAAAAAAAAGAAGTCTTATATTTTCCTATTACACTGATGGCTTGGGTTTCTTATTGGTATAATTGTTTTCTTTTTTTCTTTCTTTTTCCTTAATTAAAGAAGAATGTTGGGGGGCAGCTGGGTGGCTCAGTTGGTTAAGCATCTGCCCTCCACTCAGGTCATGATCCCAGGGTCCTGGGACTGAGTCCCACATTGGGCTTCTTGCTGAAGAAGAGAGCCTGCTTCTCCCTCTACCTGCCGCTCTCCCTGATTGTACTCAGTTTCTCTCTGACAAATAAATAAATAAAATCTTAAAAAAATATATTGGATTTTTCAGAATTTTTAAGATACAAGTACAAGATTTGTCAAAGGCCTTTTTAAAATTTTTTTTAAAGATTTTATTTATTTATCTGTCAGAGAAAGAAAGAGCAGAAGCAGAGAGCGCAGTAGGCAGAACAGGCAGGGCAGGCAGAGAGAGAAGCAGGTTCCCCGCTGAGCAAGGAGCCACAGAGAACTGGATCCCAGGACTCTAGGATGGTGACCTGAGCTGAAAGCAGATGACCAACTGACTGAGCCATGCAGGCTTCCCTGTCAAAGGCCTTTTAGATACCAGTCTATTGATCCACACCAAATTTGAATTATCATTAAATATACTTAGACAGCCATTTGCAGCGACAAGGATGGAACTAGAGAGTATTATGCTAAGCAAAATAAGTCAATCAGAGAAAACAATTATCATATGGTTTCACTGATAAGTGGAATTTAAGAAAAAACAGAGGACCATAGGGGAAAAGAGGAAAAAATAAAACAAGATGAAACCAGAGAGGGAGACAAACCATAACAGACTCTTAATCATAGGAAACAAACTGAGGATTGCTGGAGAGGAAGGGGATAGAGGGATGGAGTAACTGGGAGATAGGCACTAAGGAGGGTGGTGTAATGAGCACTGGGTATTATATAAGACTGATGAATCACAGGCCTGTATCTCTGAAACCAATAGTACATTATATGTTAATTAATTGAATTTAAATTTTAAAAATGTTTAAAAATGGGGAAAAATATGCTTAGACATGCTCATGCACTGTTCATTCTATTTTATTATCTATGTCATTTCTAATACCAATACCATACAAGTTTATTTATTGAGTATTTTGACACATTATAATTACTAATAACGTGAGTTTCTTTATTTCTCTAAGGTTTTCTTGGCTAATGTGGCTCAATATTCTAATCATTATTTATATTGCTATCATGTAGATAGTAAAAATTAATAAAATAGAAAATAATACAAAACAATCTGGGGTACTTTGATTTAAAAATTATTTTGAAATCAAGTACCACAAATTCTAGGGAAAGCAGAAGTCAATATGAACTTAAAAAGTGATGGACAGGGGCGACTGGGTGGCTCAGTGGGTTAAAGCCTCTGCCTTCCGCTCAGGTCATGATCTCAGGGTCTTGGGATGGAGCCCTGCATCGGGCTCTCTGCTCAGCAGGGAGCCTGCTTCCTCCTCTCTCTGCCTGCCTCTGCCTACTTGTGATCTCTGTCTGTCAAATAAATAAATAAAATCTTTAAAAAAAAGTGATGGACAACTTCATAAGAGATATTTTTTTCTAGTTAAAGAAGAGGATAGGAGAAGGGGAGAGAATCAATTTACAGGGTGATGAGGAAGGCAGATATGGTAATAAAGGGTTATTCAGTTTAGGCTGAAACATGTTTGTGTAGGAAATCACCCTTGTTCCACTATAAGAAGGATGTCTGTGAAGAAAAACAATTTGTTATTTAGCCAAATAGTTACCAGAATAAGAACTGAGGAAGATAAGGAAATGTAAGATAAGGAAATAAAATCTAACACAATAATGATATTGGGTCAAGGAAGAATGAATAAAAATTTTAAAAATCTTACAAAGTGAATAAAAGTATCACCAAACCAGAAATTTCCTGTAAACATGTTTTGAGTTATTTTCTTTTCCAAGGAGTTTACTGTTTATTTAAATATAATGAAAACATCTAACATCTCTGAAACATCTCTGAAAACATCTAACATTATAGTGGTGGAGAGAGGTTGGGTGATTCCTTTAAGTTCTAGGGAAGTGAGCAGAGATAATTAATTATATGGATAAAGTTCAAATAAGGTCTTCACAATACGCTCCCCCATAACCTTTCCATCTTTCTCATCCCAAGCTGTCCACGTTACATTGAACTCCTTGCACTTCTCAGAAGACACCCCTTCTTACCCATTCCCCAACCCTCCAGCATCCACCCCATTTTCCTCCAAATCCATGTTCCCACAGTGCAGGCACAGGATTCAAAAAAATTCTTCCCTGTCCTGTACCTCAGTCCAGGATAGGCAGCGCTCTCTCGGCTCCCGTTGCACCTCAGGCAAACCTCTCCAGATCCCTGGTTTTCTTGACTGCCCCCCTCAAGCGAGATACCATGAAAGGCACCTTAATTGTTCATTTAGCACTTGGTATATAGAGGCATTTTTTTAAATTATAGAAATAGAAATTAACTCTTTTTAGAAAATCTTGAGATTCAGGGCACAAACTCTTTACTGCACTTACTTTTCACAACTCAGTGCGGTTAAAATGTCACAGGACGGCTGCAAATCAAGCGAGCTCTTCTCTTCCTGTACTGTGGATAAAGATTAGGTAGGAGAAGGAGTCCAAGTCAGTAAGGATCAGAAGAAGGGAATCATAAAGTTGGAAAGACCCACGAAAATCACTCATCCAGTGGTTTCTAACCCTGGCTGAGCTTTTAATAAAATGCCAATGCCTGGGTCTTATCTCAAAGGAATCTGACTTAGCTTGTCTAGTGTGGCCAAGCAGTAGTATTTTTGGAGTTCCCCAGATGCTTCCAATATGCACCCAGAATTGAGAATAACTGATATAATCCCACTCCTTTATTTCATTTGATGAGGCTAACATGACAGGTAAAGTCACTTGGTTGGGTAGAGAGGAGACAACAATGAAAATAACCACCATGCCTCAACATACAATATAGTTCTTTTCCCATTAAATCACACTTAATAATTAATTATTTTTGTAAAGGTGAGGAAATAAACCCTATAAAGTCTAATGATACTATATGATTCATTACAGAAAGAATGATGAGGAAATCAACAGATGTGTAAGAACCTGCTTACTTAAGATGAGCACTATGGGTGAGATTAGCTGGACTGAAAGTAAATCAACCACCAGCTGCGTGTGGTAGCACTTCAAAATAAATGTAATGAGAAGCAATTTGAAGCAAGAATAAAAAAAAAAATATTCCAACTGCCAGGCAAAGGCAGATTCTGTGCAGGAAATAACTTGGCTGAATAAACAGAACTAGCTAAGACTAGATTATACAAATATGATTTATTTCTAATTCAGACAAAGCTGAACTCTACAGCAACTCTATCTACTTATAATTTCCTATCTGTGTAAATCCGTTGCTGGTAATAAGCATGTATATACAGCTTTCTACAAGCCTTATCCTTGACAAAGAGAAATAAGAGAGGGCTTTCAGGTTCACAGAAACTGAGAATGGAAACTACATAGGTGCAAGAGGTCAAATTTTTCTTGGATTTATCTTCCAAATTTAGAATATTTTAAAAGTTAAATTGAGAATGACAATGAGGAAGGTCAATGGAGGAGACAAATTAATATTTATTGGCAGAGGAGCAAGGGACAGAGGGAGCAGGTGGTGCTGTTTTGTTTCCCCACTGCGGCTCCAATCTCCATCCTCAAGTCAACTCTATTTCCAGATGGTCCTTCGGTTCCAAGACTCAAAAAATAGTCTGATCCAGGATAAAAACTGCTTGCCTTATTGCTTGAGTTTTATTTTCATAATCATTTTATACTATTTCTCAACTTTTTAAACATATCTTTCTTCTTTCCAATTTTTAAAATGTATTTATTTGAGAAAGGGAGAGCAAGGGAGATCATAAAGGAGAGAGGGAGAAGCAGACTTGCCACTGAGCAGGGAGCCCAATGTAGACTCCCGAGATCATGACCGGAGCCGAAGGCAGATGCTTAACTGATGGAGCCACCCAGGAGCCCCAAGCATAAATTCTTTTAATATATGGTCATCCTTTCTCAGTTTGTGATCCTGACCATATAGCAAGTAATATAATTTTCTGCTCCATACAGACTTTTAGAATATTTGCCTTAGTTTCCTATTTTTATATACACACATACATCACAAATTTCCATTTTTCATTTCAAGTTGAATTTTTGGGCTAAGGATGTGTGATACATGGCCCAAATTAATGAAACACAGGAAACTAAAAAACATGCTATAGTCCAGGAAGGATAATGCCATTTGGGTTCTTATCATGCTCTAAACTAGTACAAAGATCAATATTTAGGCATCACAAACAGAAGGATAAAACACTGTAACATAAAGACTATTATCAGAAAATAGGTTATAGGGACGCCTGGGTGGCTCAGTTGGTTAAGCGGCTGCCTTCGGCTCAGGTCATGATCCCAGCATCCTGGGATCGAGTCCCACATCAGGCTCCTTGCTCAGCAGGGAGCCTGCTTCTCCCTCTGCCTCTGCCTGCCACTCTGCCTGTGCTCACTCCTGCTCTCTGTCTGACATAAATAAATAAAATCTTTTTTAAAAATTAAAAAAAAATAGGTTATATATATCACAGATAAATTGTAACCTTTATTTTCACTGTATTAAAGTAACTTCTAGTTATTTCAAAGGCTCGCTGGTCAATATGTGGGTTGTGAAGACCCTTTCCATATCTGTCTCCTTTCAGTTACTTCTTCATGAGACAAACAGGAGAGGAAGGGAAGAGGAAGTAAATCTTTAACCCAACTGTTTCCTTTTAGCAGCCTTCATAGATATTAAAGCAATTTGGATGAAGGATAACTAATGCTTGAGACTTAGACATTATCCATAGATGTTACTTATCCAGGATCTCATAATGGAAAACTGCCAACTGGAAGAACTATTCAAATCAATATATTTTGTTAGTGAGCCACGTGTTTCACCAACTCCGATCCCAAAGCTACAGTTCCATTTTAGATCCAATTCAAAAGTCAGCTGCATGGAAATACCCCCCACCCAACGTGACATCCCAGAGCCTTCATGATAAACCTGTGAGAAAATAGAGGCATAAAAGACTTTCAATCCCCCATCTACCATCCACTTATCAGTTTGTTTTAAAAAATTCAAATGGTTCCAATTTCAAAGCGAACCTGACACAGTGATAGTCAAGGAAACTCACAGCCAAAATGCATTCCTTCAGTTTTATGCCTTAATCCATAACTTTTCCATTTTTCCTAGCAGAATCCAAGGAAAACCTTTGGATTTTTTTATACTTATCCTCCTATAATCTCCCTCTTCCATTCTCCCCACAAGGTACAATGGTACCTAATAATGAGTTGCAAACCTTTTTTGTTGTCATTTCCCTTTTTAGGTATTTGGGGATTTTTTAATAGTTGTTTTTTTTTTAAGGATTCTATTTATTTGACAGAAAGAGAGAGAGAGCACAAGCATGGGAGAGCGGCAGAGGGAGAGGGAGAAGCAGGCTCCCCACTAAGCAGAGATGTAGGACTCCATCCCAGGACTCCAGGCTCATGACCTGAGCCAAAGCAGCCACTTAACCGACGGAGTCACCCAGGCGCCCCCCTTAGGCATTTGAAACTTGTAGGACCTTCCCAGTTACTAATCTTTCAGCGAAGTTTACACCTTTAAAGTAAGTATATTCACCTCTGCCTTGTAAAATTGTCAAGATCTGTGATAAAGCAGGCAGAGAGGCCTGACTATATGAAGCACCTATCAAGTGTTAGCTATTATTTTTACTGTTCTCCCTTATGTTCTCTACATTCAGTGTCTTACATGAAGAGGCTGAAAGGATTAAGTAATAAACGAGAGCTTGAAAAGAGTAAATGGGTGTTCATTTCAGAACTTCCTTCCTAATTAAGCAGGATCCTCAAGCCATCTTCTCTGAACCTTGATTCCACTGCACTTTTAGTTTGTGAAGAGGTGGCTTAAATGAGTCCATTTGACCTATTAAACTTACACCAATTGAGAAAATTCATAACCCTAGAGAGAGCTCTTACAAGCATGAACTAATATAGCAAGGACGTCTTTAAACTGCAGGGGTGCGAAGTCTTGTTTGGAAGAAAGTAGGGAGTCTCTCCCACCTGTGGTGGAAACACCACATGGGAGGAAAATTAAAGCCTTGTGTGACAAACAAACAAACGAACAAGTCAATTTGTAAGAGGGTCTGGAAATCCACTATTCCAAATCTTCATTTAGTTTCTAAAACATCTGGGAGCCACTGAAGGCTTCAGAGAACAGTGATGTGATCAGAACACTATCATGAATAACTACAAGAAGGTAAGTCTTGTCACTTGGAAGAGAATCGATGATGGAGAAGGTAAATGATAAAATGTTCATCACTTGAACTACTACAGCTATTCACTGGTAGCTATTACATGTCTCAAATTGTTGTAGAAAGTGTAGCTTCTAATAGGAGATGGAAAACCAAGTGTTTCGTTGATAAATCAACTAAAGAATAAAGAATTCACGGAGACACAACACCCAGTTGAGTATGCACCAATCTTTTGTTCTCACACAAAAACACTATCTCCCAAATGCACAATTTTTTAGATGCAAAATATTTTTTAAAAGACTTTATTTCTTTGAGACAAAGGGAGAGAGCAAGAGAGAGAGAGCCTACAAATTGAGGGGGGGAGCAGAGGGAGAGGGAGGGACAGACTCCCAGCTGAGCAGGGAGCCCAACGCAGGGACCCTGGGATCATGACCCGACCTGAAGGCAGATGGTTAATCAACTGAACCATCCAGGTGCCCCCAGATGTAAAATATTTAAAATTCATTTTATTTTGGGCATTTCAGGCCCTGACCTAGGACTTGGGACTGTGTGACTGAGTTTTTGAGTGACCTCCGGCAAACCACGTAACTGTCTTTACTCTAAATCTTAGGTATTTCAGAAACAAGCTTTGAAATCACTGGCACACAAAAACTATCTTTAATCTTTAGGATTCTTGCTATGCTCCAAAAAGGTTTCTCCTGATTCATTCTGATTCGTTGTATGATTAAATGTTGTTTTCCCAGATCTTTGAGGGAATTTTTTTTTGTAGATTGCAGTGCTCAAGATAATTGTGTGATCATTTCTTTAAGAAACACCAATTTTTTTAAAAGTTGTATCTATTTTGTATAAAAATATGAGTTGCATTAACTACTTCCCTGCTTTCTTGCTTTCTTTCTTTTTTTTTTTTTGGTATCTTTACTTAACCTTTTTGTGGCTCAGGTTCTTCATCTACAATAACAGATAATAATAGCACCTACTTCATAGTGGTGTTATGAGGATTAAATGAATGATTGCCAACTCCACGAAGGCAAGGATTTTGTCGAGGTCAGGGATTCTCAACCTTTGCACTACTGGCATTTCAGGCTGACTAGTTTTCTGATGTGAGGAGCTGTCTTGTGTGTTGTAGGGTAAGCAACAGCAGCCCTGGCTTCTACCCACTAGATGCCAGCAGCAATCCCCCTATACGTACATTCTCATGACAACAAAAAATGTTCGCAGACATGGCCAACTATCCCCTGGGGGGGGCAAAATCACCCCGAGTCAAGAACCACTGGTCTCATTTACTGCTGAATGCCTATCACTTAGCACAGCATGTAATACATATCTGCTGAATGGAATGAATGATACATGTAAAGATCCTTGGACAGTGCAGGCACATAGGAAGCCCTCAGTTAACTGCTAGCAATGCCAGCTATTTTTATTATACTATTTTCCTGCAAGACTATGCCACATATAACTATTTCAGCATAAATGAGGTCATATTATGTGTACTTCACTACAATTTGCAACTTTTCACTAATCATATGTATTAGACACTATTTTATGTCACCACGAACAAATATAGCTCTATCTCAGTCATTTTCTTTTTTAATTTGAATTCCAGTGTAGTCACCATAGAGTGTTATGTTAGTTTCAGGGGTCCATTATAGTGATTCAGCAGTTCCATATACTACTCAGTTCTCACCAAGATAAGTGTACTCATAATCGCCTTCACCTACTTACCTCAGTCATTTTCAATGAAGTCATAGCATCCTCATGTATGGGATATATCCTATCTTATCAAATCACTTATTCAATTCACTTTTATGGATACTTAGGTTAATTCCAGTTTATTACTATTATAAATAATGCTGCAAAGAACTTTTCCATCAAGAATTTTTAGCAATGTAATGATACAATCTGAGCTATGCAATATATTATGTTCTAATTTTAAAAGAGGGTCTGTATTCAGGATTCTCCAAAGAAACAGAAATTATGAGAGAGAGAAAGAGACAGATTTTAACAAATTGGTTCAAATCATTATGGAGAATGGCAAATCCAAAATCAATATGGTGGGCCAGCAAGCTACAGACCCTGAGAAGAGCCAATGTTTCGGTTCAAGTCTGAAAGTCATCTTCTGTGGAATTCCTCTTGCTCAGAGGAGGTCAGTCTTTTGTTCTAGTCTGGCCCTTCAACAGATTAGATGAGGCTCACCCACATTATAGAGAGCAATCTACTTTACTCAAAGTCTACCACTTAAATGTTAATTCACCCACAGGGTGCTTGGGCGGCCCAGTTAAGCATGCAACTATTGGTTTTGGCTCAGGTCATGATCTCAGGGTCATGGGATCAAGCCCCACATAGGTCTCTCCCCTCAAGGCGGAGTCTGCTTGGGATTCTCTTTCCTTCTCTCTCTGCCCCTCCCCCTGCTTGTGCTATCTCTTTCTCTCTCTAAATTAAAAAAAATAATAATAAAATATTAATTCATCCAAAAACACTCTCAGAGAAACATCCAGAATAATATTTGACCACATATCTAGGCACCACGGCCCAGCCAAGCTGACACATAAAATTGTCAACAGATTCTTATCAACAAGAAAGAATCTCCTAAGTGGCAACATATAAGTAGAGGTTACCTAAGAGAAAAACAGCAGAGATGAACCATGAGCTGACTAGGGTGCTGGACTGGATGACATGTATGCTCATCTGGGGTTCTGAGTCAAGACTGTGGAGTTACCTTCTAGGAAAAGTAATGCATGTCATCATGGCCTAGACTAGTGTATTCTTGCAGTTTATGTGCCTATTTAGAATTCTTCTATCGGGAGCCTGGTGGGCTTAGTCAGTTGAATGTCCATCTTCAGTTCAGGTCGATCCCTAACCGGGGGCCTGGGACCAGCCGAGTTCTTCATTGGGCTCCCTTCTCAGTGGGGAGTCAGCTTCTCCTTTTCCCTCTGCCCCTCCCTCCTGCCAGTGCTCTCTCATTCTCAAATAAATAAATTCTTTTAAAAAAATAAAAATAAAAAATAGAATTCTTGGGGTGCCTGGGTGGCTCAGTGGGTTAAAGCTTCTGCCTTCAGCTCAGGTCATGATCTCAAGGTCCTGGGATCAAGCGCCGCATGGGGCTCTCTGCTCAGCAGGGAGCCTGCTTCTTCCTCTCTCTCCGCCTGCCTCTCTGCCTACTTGAGAGCCTACAAATAAATAAATAAAATCTTTTAAAAAAAATAGAATTCTTCTCTCTTCTTGGGGCTGTCAGGCAGTCAATTGCCACTTCCTGATGTTATTGCTGTGTCTGCCTTGACCAACTAATAATGGATGTGAAAGTCCTTTGTATAATTGTTAATGCCAAGGAAATGTGCAGCAGTTACTACTGTTCTGATCTCCTGTGGACTAGATAAACCCAGATAACCAAGCTTATTATGTCAAAAATTAAAGTAAATAAATAATGGGTGAGGGCCTGAGTATGTGTGTGTTAATGATTGAGAAGTACCGACTTAATGCATAAATCTTATTTATATGCAGTAAGACTTGGTCATTTATTCTATTTTCCCATCGGGTTCTAGATATGTGAAATGGCTAGGTGGAGACTTTTGCATTGATATGGTATTATTTATGTTACCTCTCATTTCTGCCTAAATTTTCTGTGGATCAAGACACCAAATATACATACAAATTCCATGAATAAGCATACAAATAATAATTCCCCAGTCTCAATAAGTACTTCTCTACTCATAAATTGAAGAATTAATACAGAATCTGCTTTGCTGCTTAGTATGAGTCTACTTTAAAATTGGTTCAGGGGCACCTGGGTGGCTCAGTGGGTTAAAGCCTCTGCCTTCAGCTCGGGGCATGATCTCAGGGTCCTGGGATCAAGCCCCACATCGGGCTCTCTGCTCGGTGGGGAGCCTGCTTCCCCCCCCTCTCTCTCTGCCTGCCTCTCTGCCTACTTGTGATCACTGTCAAATAGATAAACAAATCTTTAAAAAAAAAATTAGTTCAGATTCATGAAATAAGGTTAGATGTTCAGGGAGAGGAAGAAATCCACTATTTAAAAATGTACCACTGTTTATCTTTAGCCACCACTTGTTAGCATCTAGGCATTAAACTACATTATGCTTAGGAGTTAAGGGTATTCTATAACCTGTCATCATTCTCTCATTGCAGAAGGCCCATCATTAACCTTTCCATTAATTCTATATCTTTTAGGTCTTCCTAAATCAACACCTACTCTAAATTACTACTCAGATTAAACCCTAGTTTTATATCTACATTCTCTCTATTTTAGTCTGAAAAGCCTACAAGCTTTTCTGTCTAGGCCCCATTTCTGCCTCACTCCAGAATCTGGCTTGAAGCCTGGACTTCCTCAAATCCAATCGCTTGCAAGCAAATCCTCTATCAAACAGCTCTCTCACATGCCTGTGTATTAAAAATAGCTAATATGACTCACCAACGCATCTTACTTACTCAAACTAAAGGGCAGCTCTTGTGCCCCAGGGATGGAAGAGTGGAGAAGGGAAACGTGTGAAAAGAGCACCCAATACTCAGAAACAATTTCTAAATTTTATACTGATGTTGAATTTGTCCCTGGTATTTCCATCAGGAAACATATCCACAAGTGATTTAATATGGAATTATTCTTTTTTTAGCTGATTTTCCTGGAGAGTTATATTTTTCTTAAATGTCTGGTTTGGCTAATATGGCACTGTCATGTTTATTCATGGATCACCCTGTTTAGACTAATATTAGAATAATGGCCTTGGCTTCAAAAATGGCTTTTGTCAAACTCTCTTCTGTCTTAACATTCTGAGATAACCTTGTAATCTGTTCATTCCTTCATTCAAGAATCATTATTGAATACTTCGTATGGTGTGCAGGGATGCTATGTTCCCCAACTCCAGAGAGCACCACCCTCGTACTCTCTGGAGTTGAGTTTGTGGGGAGGAGGGCATTCCCTGTGGTTGTATATTTACTGACAGGGATGAAAAAAGGTATACATGACACCGTCACCTAGCCTCAGCCCTCCAGGAGTGATTAATAACCCTTTTTTAGAACAAGTAGATTATTCTGCTTTCATTGCATTATTTATTCATATGGGTTGGTCCTTTGTGTATGAATAGTCTAAGTTTTGGTTTTCTTGATGCAGACACTCTCTCTATCCCTGATGCGAAAGTACATATAGTAATTACCGTAAGCACAAAACAGGCAGAGATTTGAAAGTAACTATACACTAGGCAATAAAAACGCTGACTTTCGCATGAAGTTTCTAACTTATAAAGTGTTGATAACTCTATCAACCAATGGAATAAAGTCCAGCCTTGTCCAGCTGTGTCAACACAGCTGATGACATGACCTTCATAAATGACAAAAAATCAAGTTTGACTGTCATTTTCATTCCTTGTATTTTTTTAAATCAAGCTATAACAATAGGAAGATTGCTTCTCTTTAATACAAACAAGCCAGGAAGGTCATACAATCTAGTCATGTGAGGTTTATTTGTAATCATTTGTAAAAAAAAAAAAAAAAAATTTCCTTCAGTAAGAAAACTTTTTTCCTTACAGTAACTGACCTTTGTCTTAATTCTTCTTCACCCCTGTCAAACATTGCTAAGACTTAACATAACTACTTCCGTTAGTTGCATCAAAAATACCTTGTGACTCAGGTAGAAATAATTATTCAAGCAGAACAATTTATATGACTTGCCTTTTACCATCCATTAAGCAGCTTTTTATGTTGGGCCTACTTGTAATGTGTATTAACATCAGCTTGTAAGAAGAAATGACATTCAGCCTTTTCACTGGTTTATAAGAAGAAATGACTACTTCATGGGGCGCCTGGGTGGCTCAGGGGGTTAAGCCTCTGCCTTGGGCTTGGGTCCTGCTCTCAGGGTCCTGGGATCAAGCCCCGCATTAGGATCTCTGGTCAGTGGGGAGCCTGCTTCCCTCACCCCCTCTGCCTACTTGTGATTTCTGTCAAATGAATAAATAAAATCTTTTTTAAAAAATGACTATTTCAAATAAACTTCACTCAATACTGGTCTGTACTGAGTGCTTGGAAGGAGGTGAATACAAAGATGAACAAGACCTTATCTGTTCTCTCTATATGCACACTCTGGTGCCTGACACCCATGTCTGCTCAAAAGGCAATCCAACGGGGGTTAACTACGGATTAAACCGAGAGCTTTGAGACTATGGGAAGATTAACTTCAAACGGGGGATTCAAAACTGTGTGTAGCAACCACGTGGGGATGTCAGAGGAAGGAGAAAACAAGGAGATTAGAGAATGAAGAGAAAGTAAAGAGCAAGTTTTGAGAAATTTAAGAATGGAAGTCTGGTTGAGACAGTCAGACTTAACCCATGTAAATCTTGTGTTCCCTTAGTACAGTTTCATGCATTCTCCCTGTTCCATGCAGGGTACAATCTAAATTATATGATTTAAGTCTACAAAAACCTCCCCTGACATACCTTCTGTTGCTGGTCCTCTTGCCCATTCCTTTCCTGTCTGAGGACTTCACTTCCACCAGACTTTTACCCGGACTTCACAACATGCCTACCACCTTGGTTATTTCCCATAATCCTACCACAAAGCTGGAATCCTTCCCCATTCTTCTCCAGATACGCAATTTATACACTCAGCATTTATTCAAATTATGTGTGTTTGCATGAATTACTTTTTTTTTTTTTTAACTGAAGGCCTAGTGTATATTAAGCAGTGTGTAAGATACAAAGTTACACCAGATCAGGTCACTACTACTCAGGGAATTTATAACTCATCTAAATCCTATCTATCCTCTGAGAGAACTTCTCCAGGCCAGCCTGGCTCCTGAAATTCTCTATGTTCAGAAATGTCACTACCAGGGTGTCTGGGTGGCTCAGTTGGTTAAACATCTGCCTTTGGCTCTGGTTGTGATCCCGGGTCCTGAGATAAAGCCCCATTTTGGGCTCCATGGCTAGCTGGGAGCCTGCTTCTCCCTCTCCTTCTGCCCTTTCCCCTGCTTGTAATCTCTCTTTCTGTCAAATAAATAAGTAAAGTCTTAAAAAGAAAGAAAGAAAGAAAGGTCAGTACCAATTACATGAAGGATTTAAACTGTTTCCAACAGATCTCCTTTTTCTTGAAATGTTATATGAAATATTTATTATTGTTTACTTTTCATCAGTTAAATAATTTTGAACTCTTTCAGAAGGAGCATCTGTTTCTTTAGTAGCAATAATTAAAATATTTTCTATATTATAGATGCTATAGGTGCTCAACAAATAATTGGCACACACAAATGAAATTAATGACCATAAATATTCTATATTATAAATATTATAAGTAAAAATCTACACATTACAAATACATAGAATAATATATATATATATATATATATATATATATATATATATATAAACATAATGGACCAGTTAAGATGTAGTGATTTTATCTGCATTTCTAATTTCATGAACCACTAATTTCTTTAATGCATATATGTGTATGTATATATGTGATAAAAGTTTATTTTCCCAATTAAGATTCCTTCAAAAATCCATTGTTATATAAATTATATTATCATAAAGTTGTGTGAAAAATTTGTTACTCTGCCATCAGATTTTCATAAAGCTGAAAAAGAAAAATCAATTTTCCTTAAAGTGGAAACACTATCTCAGAATAAACAATAAGCTGTTTGTTTGGTTTTTTTTATTTGTTAGAGAGAGAGAGCGAGCACAGGCAGACAGAGTGGTAGGCAGAGGCAGAGGGAGAAGCAGGCTCCCTGCCGAGCAAGGAGCCCGATGTGGGACTTGATCCCAGGACGCTGGGATCATGACCTGAGCCGAAGGCAGCTGCTTAGCCACAATAAGCTTTTAAATTGAATAAACATGGAAAAAATCACTACAGCTTCTTAATTGCATTTATTTTGCCATTTATTTTAATTTTTTCATTTAAATCATTTAAGTAAACTACAGAAATTTGGAAGAAAGTAAAAGCTAGAACCAAAAAGGTCACAGTATTATGGGTTGAGTGATAATTTCAATATCCCTTGTAAAAATCCTATACAGTAGGTCTTAGTAAGCTCCAGTAAGACTCAGAGAAGTTAAATAACTTGCCCAAACAAGGTCCCTAAAATACAATATTTAAATCCGGGGGTTTGTGACATCAAAGTCGCCGCTTTTTTTTTTTTTCCTCCCTGCCCCCCAAGTAGGCTCCACATCCAGCACAGAGCCCAAGGCGGGGCTTGAATTCACAACCCTGAGATCAAGGCCTGAGCTGAGGTCAAGATCCAGAACTTTATTAATAAACTGAGCCACCCAAGTGTTCCAGAGTCCAGGCTTTCTATCTGGTAGCAGAGCAGTACAGAGAAACTTCAAGGAAGTGGTGGCATTTTAAATTGAGCCTCTAGGGAGTGCTCAGTTTTCAGGGACAGACAGGGTAAAACACTCCTGTGTAAAGGAGAAACCGTGCTAAGACATGCTGCAGAGAATATGGTGGTTGCTGTGGTTAAGTATCCCCTCTTGGGACCAGAGGCATTCATGCCCCCAACAGCTGGCAGGTTGGTGAGTGATGGCGGTGGGGAATTTGCTATGAGAACCACCTCACCCAGGGGCAGCTCATGCAGATAACTGCTTACTACAGGATGAAGGCTGAAGCCCCTTGCCTCAAGGTGGGGCCATTCTAAGTCACCCAGCTCCAGAACCCTGTTATAATTGCATCTCCCCCATTTTCTGCGCAATCCTATTTCCTTTGCTCCTTGATAAACTTTCTACATGCAGGTTTCCACCTCAGGGTCTATTTCCCAGGAAAGTGGCCTAAGGCAGTAAGAAATAACAACAATTTAAAAAAAAAAGAAATAACAACAATAAACAAACACAGTACAGTATACAACAAAGATAAGAGGGAGATAAAGTTCTGTTTGGAGAAAACCTTGAATTTCCTGCAAAGGAATCTGGACTTTATCCTGTGGAACACTGGCTTCCAGAGTAGCTGGAAGAATACTCAGGGGTGGAGCACCTGGGTGGCTCAGGGGGTTAAGCCTCTGCCTTCGGCTCAGGTCACGGTCTCAGGGTCCTGGGATCAAGCCCCAAATTGGGCTCTCTGCTCGGTGGGGAGCCTGCTTTCCCTTCTCTCTCTGCCTGCTTCTCTGCCTACTTGTGATCCCTGTCTGTCAAATAAATAAACAAAATCTTAAAAAAAAAAATACTCAGGGGTATAGGAAGAAGATATTCATTCATTCATTTACTTATTTGAGGGAGAGAGAGAGAGCAAAATAGCATGAGCAGGATGAGGGGTAGGGCAGGCTCTTGGCTGCTTGATGCAGGCCCGGACACGGGGCTCAATCCCAGGACTCCGGGACTAAGACCTGAGCCTAAGGCAGATGCTCAGCTGACTGAGCCACCCAGGCACCCCAAAGATTTATTTACTGTTATTCCTATTTTTATAAATGCCTACTCTTCTCTGTTTTATGATACAGATAATATATTAGTAAAGTAGTACAAACACAGATACTTTGGTATGTGCTCTAATTTTTTTAAAATAGATGTGTGCAATCAAAAATTGAAACCATAGTTACTAACATTGGGAATGTCAATGAAGTTTTTTTTTAAAGATTTTATTTATTTATTTGACAGACAGAGATCACAAGTAGACAGAGAGGCAGGCAGAGAGAGAGGAGGACACAGGCTCCCTGCCGAGCAGAGAGCCCGATGCGGGGCTCGATCCCAGGACCCTGGGATCATGACCTGAGCCGAAGGCAGAGGCTTAACCCACTGAGCCACCCAGGCGCCCCTTGTTTTTGTTTTTTGAGGGGAATTAGAATAGTGGGTCTCAACCTTCAACCCAGCAGAATTACCTGGGAATTACTAAATTAACATGGTCAATTAACATGACCAACCACCACAAACCAATCGTGTCATTCTCTGGGTGCAAACAAACCTCAATATTTTTCTTTGCCCTTGATGATTCTGAAAAAGGACAGCTACCTCCGTGTTGACTTCAAACTCCCTAACTGATTAAGTTTTTCTTTCCAGCTTATCTTCCAACTCAGGCAAATGACCCAATGGGCAAAGTGTCCTCTGATGGGAACCAAAGCTACCACCCTAAGCAGTAAGAACTGCCCTGAGCCAGCAAGACCCACGTGGACTGACACCAGGACAGTGATGGATTTGGCCTTTACTGCTCACCTGCATATACCCACCCACCCATGCCACACATTTTCCTTATATAAACCTGGAAGTGTCACCAGCACTTTGGAGACAATCTTTGAGATGCTAAACCACTGCCTTCTAGGTGTTGGCCTCACTGAAATAAATCTCTTTCTTGCTTCACTACCTACCACCTGTTTCTCTGCCTTTGGATTTTGCCAGAGGCAAGTGATGGAATCTGGTCTGTCTGGGACCCCCCCTCCCCCAGAGCCAGGTACTCCTGCACCCCTGTGTCCCAGCTACAGTTCTAATGTTCTGGGGTTGAGAACCACTGAATCTGACTTACAATCAAGTTTGATCTGAATTAGCCAATAAAACATTATAGTTACAAATTCAAACTGTTAAAGATCCTAAAAAATAACCATCTAGTTACAGAGGAATACAAGCTGAAGATTTAAGGAATGCTTTCACCTTAAATATAAGGTCTGTATTGGAAATAAATGTGGTTATTCTCTCCACATTTTATGTTTACTTCCTTATAAAGCCCAGCAGTCCTGCGAGTGGAAAGAAATGAGTAACACCCATTAAGAGACCTTTCACGTTCAACCACTTTCTTATCTGCTAGAATATGAGTGAGCTCTCAGCCTCTCAGCTTGTTTTCCGAGTTTACACAATAATAAAATGCACACAATGACCCTCTTACTCTTCCTTACCAGCTGATTATTTAATACTGATTAGCTTTGAAATGCAAATAGCCCTATCAAGTAGCAAGCTACTCGCCCTTGCCTGGACTAAAGCCGTGTTAGAGTGAAAGCCAAAACCATTTTATGCAGGCCGTATAGTCCCGCCAAAGGCTCCTCAGAGATCTCCAATTTTTTCAGGATTATATTCAGGATATGAAATTCTTTGTACCGGTTAACACATAATCTTTTCTCCTAAATGCATTAACCCTTTGCTGACCATTAGCTGAACTTTCAAACCAAACATAATGCTTTCAGCATTTGTGTTTACATAAAAAATGACGGACCCCAGTATGAGAGAGAATTTGTACAGAAGAATCTTATCTAGGTATTACATTAGGACCACCACTTGTTTGTCCTAAACAGAGAGTAAAACTTTAAAGCTGCCATCTACCTTTGAGATTACCTAATTCACCCTCTTCAGTTTACAGATAAGCGCGAAGGTCTAGCATGCCTTTACTAGGTCGGTATTTGGGCTGGAGGAAACAGGGTTGGGTTGCTCAACGGTAAATTCCTGGTGGGGTGGAAACTGAGCTGGCACCGGCAGGCGGGTGTCAAACCAGCTGGAGTCCCTGGCCTGAAATTCAAGGCTCCAGAGGAAGAATGAGAGGCTGAGCAGGGCCTAAAATAGGCTGTCAAGACTACAGCTGATTTCTCAAAGCAGCAGGAAGGAATGAAGCTGTTGCCAGGTCTCTGGGCAGCACATGTTGAGCCCTTGACTGTGCCCACCCTGCCCCCCATAGAGTCAGGTGCCCAGGTCAGACTGGGCATTCCTCTGGAGCTACCCATGCCAAGAAACCAGACTAACATCTCAGTGGGATAGCTTAGAAATGACATAGGCTTGCGGTAGAAATGCAATGCCTGCCGCACACTAGGGAAGCCCCATCCCGGTCCTTTCTCCTTAAAAATATCTACTATCACAGACATCTGCCTGGTGGTTGCCAGGGACTGTGGGGAGGAGAGAATGGGGAGTTACTGTTTAACCAGTGCAGTTTCGGTTGGAAAAGATGAATAAGGTACAAACAAATGGTTAGTAATGGTTGCATGACACTCTGACGGTACATGCTGCCACCGAACTGTGCATATAAAAAAATGGTTAAAATGGTAAATATTATCTATATTTTACCACAACAATTAAAAAAAAACCTGCCATTAGTTCTTCACTCACCAACTTGTACTTTTAATAAATTTCTCATTGTTGTTTATTTAATTAAAAAACCTCCAAGAAATTCAGGAATTCTATGTTTGAGGAAATCATTAGCAGACTGAAAATCACTTGATATAGAGAGTGAAATCGCTGAGAAAATCTTTTTTTTTTTACATTTTTTTTAATTTTTATTTTTATTTATTTTTATTTTTTTAAAGATCACAAGTAGGCAGAGGGGCAGTCAGAGAGAGAGGGGGAAACAGGCTCCCCACTGAGCAGAGAACCCGATGCGGGGCTCGATCCCAGGACCCTGAGATCATGACCTGAGCCGAAGGCAGAGGCTTAACCCACTGAGCCACTCAGGGGCCCCTTTTTTTTACATTTTTGTCAGAAGCAGTTGGTAAAGAACAAAAGAACTGTAAATTTCAGAGAGCTAAAGTGTCCTCACAACCCTGAATAAAAATATAAGTTCCCAACATTATTTCCCCCACTCTTTCCCAAAAAGATCTTTAAAAATAGGTAAATAGGGACGCCTGGGTGGCTCAGTTGGTTAAGCAGCTGCCTTCAGCTCAGGTCATGATCCCAGCGTCCTGGACTCGAGTCCCACATCGGGCTCCTTGCTCGCCAGGGAGCCTGCTTCTCCCTCTGCCTCTGCCTGCCACTCTGTCTGCCTGTGCTCGCTCTCTCTCTCTCTCTGACAAACAAATAAATAAAATCTTAAAAAAATAATAAAATAAAAATAAAAATAGGTAAATAAATAGCAAGGAACTGTCTCCTTGTAAGTATTCAAAACTTGCCAAAGTAGGGAGGGGGAGGGCTGCTTTTTTGTATTTCTTGCTGGGTGTCATTTAATTGTCATTTTACAGCCAAGGAAACCGAGGATTAGAGAGGTTAAGTATTTTGCCCAAAGTCACACAGTTAGGAAGAACAAGGTCTAGACTAGAATCTAAAGGAATCAAACTCCAAATCCTCATTGTTATCAACTGGCTCTTCATATGCAAATATATGTCTTGCTTCAAGCTATGTAATAATCATAAATAATGCAGTAGGGATGCGGGCAAGGCAACCACATTGAGTAATGCCCCAGACAACTGAACTAAATTGCTTCTGAATAGTGGGAGAGTCCTCATAAAGCACTCCCTCTGGAACTTCCCCCTAAAAGCAGGACTTCAATAAAACCCTCCCACCCCAGCAGTGGAAGCAAAGGGAAACCATGTGCAGAGAGCAAGAGAATCATACTATGTACACAGAGCTGGCTGGAGCAAATAGAAACAAATACCTAGAGCGATCAGCACGTCCTGGATGTAAGCTGAGTGCTTCAACTTGGACCTTGAACAGCTGTACACAGACAGCATCTATACAGTTTCTATTTCCTGCCCCCGGCCCCATTCCAGGAAGTTTCCAGCCTGGCGTGAAACTATGATACAACCCAGGGTAAAAACTGGTATGAGAGTTTCAAAAGGATCAGCAGGTGGATCAGAGCCAGAACAAGAGAGCAAGTAGAGAGCTGCTTATCTTACTTTCAGCTAAAGGCTTTTCCAACACCCTGCTGCGAAAGGGTTGAGTCAACCCTTTGTGACTAGACACAGTCTACGTAACTTCATTCTGCACACATGCATTTACAATTAGGTGAGCCAGGCCTGGGGTAAAACTGTGGGCAACAGCAGCCATAAATTTGTATTTCCCCAGATCTGCTTTTATTCTTTGGGAAGTCCAGTTTTCTCAGGTCCTCCAGAATTCGTCCCGGGGAACGGGAGACTATTCTTCCATAAGCAACTCGGTCAAGTTCTTGGGACCCTGTTTCTCCTCTCCTTCTCCACTTCACTGCCCCTATTGGACAGGATGCTGGTCACTTCCCATCTGCCTAATGGCAACGGTGACGCCCGTGCTACTGAGCGTGCAGCTGAGGGGCCAACATCTGGATGTAAAAGACAACATTTTGCTTTGCCTGATCTATGAAGTCAGAGGGCCTGGCTTCAAATTCAACTCTGCCATTTACTAGGCATATTAATATGAATGGGTGTTTGTGTATTTAACAAACGGGAATTTTAATAGCCCTTATCTGTTTGCATTGTGACGTGATGCATATGAAGCCCTTAGTTAACATTACTGAGTGCTTATTATAAAGTGTCTCAGTCTGTTCAGGCCGTTATAACAGAACATCATCGATGGGGTGGCTTATAAACACCACAAAATTACTTTTCACAGTTCTTGGGGCTGGGAAGCCCAAGACCAAGGTGCTGGCAGATCCAGCATCTAGTGAGAGCCTGTTTCCTGGTTCAAAGAATGTCATCTTCTCACTGTGTCCTCACAAGGTGGAAAGGGCAAGTGAGCTCTCTGGGGTCTCTTTTAGAAAGGCATTAGTCCTATTTCATGAGAGGCTCTGCTCTGATGACCTAATCTCCTCCAAAATGACCCGCCCTTCCTGTATCATCACATTGGGGTTTAGGATGTCAACAAAGGAATTTTGAGAGGACATAAGCATTCAGTCTATAGCATGAGCTAAGCAATGTACTAAGACTGTTTTTACTGGTAAGAAGCAAGGGGAAGATGCTGCTTTCTGCACTCCATACAGTAAGTAGCTCTGCCCCTTTTAACCTTGATCTTGAAGAAGAGAACCCAAAAATGAAAGAAAAGTTTTATTCAAAGATCTGATTTTAAAAATATCCCTGAACTGGGACGCCTGGGTGGCTCAGTTGGTTAAGCGGCTGCCTTCGGCTCAGGTCATGATCCCAGCGTCCTGGGATCGAGTCCCACATCGGGCTCCTTGCTCAGCAGGGAGCCTGCTTCTCCCTCTGCCTCTGCCTGCCACTCTGTCTGCCTGTGCTCGCTCCTGCGCTCTCTCTCTATCTGACAAATAAATAAACAAAATCTTAAAAAAAAAAAAAAAAAAAGAACTATGATTTAAAAAAAAAAAAAAAAAAATCCCTGAACTGAAACAAAAATTGAATCTGCAGGAAAAAAAAAAAAATCACCTCTAAGAAAATCTGATGTAGAACATCCAACTCCCAAACTAAAGAGGATCAAAAATAAAGATTTTTTTCTAGCCGTCTAGATTTTATAGGTAAACTACTAGCAAGGGAAGGAATTTAGGCTGGTTTCTAACTTCTCTATGGTAATACTCAACACCAGAAGAAAAAGAACAGTATTAGCCAGCTTCTAAGATGATCTTTTTTTTTTAAAAAAAGATTTTATTTATTTATTTGACAGACAGAGATCACAAGTAGGCAGAGAGGCAGGCAGAGAGAGAGGAAGGGAAGCAGGCTCCCCGCTGAGCAGAGAGCCCGATGTGGGGCTCAATCCCACCACGACCCTGGGATCATGACCCGAGCTGAAGGCAGAGGCTTTAACCCACTGAGCCACCCAGGCGCCCCTTCTAAGATGATCTTGCATGATCCCCATCTCCTGGTGTGCAAACTCTTGTGTAGTCTACTCTCTCACATAATAGGGTTGGACTGTGTGACCAATAGAATCCTGCAGAATTAGTGGTATGTCACTTCGAAGACTGGGTTATAAAAAGGCACTATGGCTTCAGTCCTGATTGTACTCTCACCTTCTCTTGGGTAGCGCATTCTGGGGTAGGTCAGCTGTTATGCAAAGGTGAAGGCAAAGAGGAACTGATGTCTCGTGCTACCAGTCAGGGAACAACCATATGAGTGAGCCATCTTGGAAGTAGATGTAGGCCCTGTCAATCCTTGAGATGACTACAGTCCCAGCACACAGCTTGAACACGTTATCAGGAGATCTGAGCCATAACCACACAGCCAAGCCACTCTCGGATTCCTGACCCTCAGAGACTGCATACCGTAACAAAGGTGTGTTGTAAATAGCTAAAAATTTGAGTGACTTGTTACACAGCCATAGATAATTAAAACATTCCTCGAAAAGAGAAGTAAAGTGTGACCCAAGAATAATCTATTCAGAGAAGACAGTATTCAAAAATAAAGTAACAGAGAGGGGCCTGGCTGGCTTAATCCATGTAGCATGCGACTCTTGATCTCAGGGTTGTGAGTTTGAGCCCCACAGAAATTGGGTACAGAAATTACTGAAAAATAAAGTCTTAAATTTTTTTGAATTAAAAACAAGGAGTAAAGTAACAGGTAGATATTTTCAAGTCAAAAGCATTAGGTAGCACAACACTCATTAAAAGAACTACTTGTTAAGAAAAATTAGCCAATTATGAGACAGAAGCAAAGAGCTCAGAAACAAGAGAAACTGGTGAAGAAACTGACAGTGAGAACTGGCTCTGTTAAAACAGAGAAATGACACTAAGTCACTATGGAAATTTTGCTAGACTGGAAAATAAATGTTAAAAATCATGAAATGTATAACTATAATAAGAACAGCCTAAATAAACAACACTGGGAGGATTCGCAGGAGTGCTAGGGTTCTTGATCTTTTCAGAGCAAGATGCTAATTACTATCAGCTAAAATGTAAAGATTTTATTAAGAAATAAGCACAACTCCAACCTCGTTATATTTTTCATAAGTCCTTTTCACAAGTCTTAAAAATATTACCTCTCGAGGTACCTGGGCGGCTCAGTTGGTTAAGTGTCTGTCTTTGGCTCAGGTCCTGATCCCAGGGTCCTGAGACTTAGCCCCTGCTCCAGTGTCCAGCTCAGAGGGGAGCCTGCTTCTCCCTCTCCCTCTGCCCCGCTTGTGCTCTTTCTCTTGCTCCATCTCAAATCAATAAATAAAATCTTAAAAAAAAAAAAAAAGAAAATGTTATCTCTTGTTGTGAGAGCTCTGTCCTGATGCCCAATTTCAACAATTCCTTTAGTTTCACTTGTTTCTTTTTCTATATTACATATCCGAAGTAAATGCTGCTTAGAAACAGGTCTTAACATTATCTCTCTTCTTTCACTGAAAAACATCCTAAGTAAGGTTCACTACTGTGAACTTCTGGTTCAGGACAGACTTGCAGGGCCAACTTCTCCCAGTCCTGCTTCCCCTTTTGACTGAGGGTCAAGCTCTCACAGTCTCATCTCAGGGGCCCCACTGCATAACTGGCACCTGGGCCTCAGATGGTCCTACCTAGTCCAAATCGATGAATCTACCTGAAACCATCCTTAGGTAGAAAACTTGGGGGCAAGGATTGGGGCAATTTGTCTCCCTTTCCAGAAGACCTCTGGGCTCCTGATGTAAATGTTTTCCTTCTACTTCTCAGTTCAAGAGCCGGCTTTAAACTACATGCCTCTGTTTACCTTTCTCCTATAGTCAGTCCATGCCTTCTAGGATACACAAGGTATAATGATCTGCTCAAAGATGGTCTTTCATCTTTATCCATACAAGGACAGAATGGCAACATCTTTCGCATAAGAAGAGGAAAGAAATATTCATGTAATCCTCCCATGGCATAAATTTGACAGACTGTCCCATTAGACAAATCAATAAAGGCTTATATTTATACACTTGTAATTCAGTGGAATGCAGTCAAACACTGCTGAGAATTATCATAGTAATGTGATACGCTAGCAATCTAATACATTTTAACTACTGGTGTTTCAGGAGTATATGTATCTCTATTGTTTGTCAAGAGTATTACTTTGGTAGTTTAATAGTGGTAATTCTTGATTAATCCTGGTGTTACATGTTGAATGCTTGTCAAAATGTCACCACAGAAAGGCAACCATAATGTGTACATCTTTCAAGAGGAGTATAAAATTTCTTCATGCTTTTCAAAAATTTTTAAAATTATTATTATTATTTTTTAAGATTTTATTTATTCATTTGAGAGAAAGAGAGCACAAGCAAGGGGAGAGGCAGAAGGAGAAGAAGAAGCAGACTCTCTGCTGAGCTGGGACCCTGACATGGAGCTTGATCCCAGGATCTGGAAATCATGACCTGAGCCGAAGGCAGACGCTTAACCACCTGAGCCACCCAGGCGCCCCATCTTCATGCTTTTAGGGAGGATAAAATGAATCTGTATTTTTATTTCTTTTATGTGCAGATAGCGTATGTAAAAAGGACATTTTTACTGCTTAGGATACAGACTCTATGCAACCACACTGTAGAAAACATAAAAAAAAAACTTCAAAATTATTTTTATTACCTATATTTACTTTTTCTGATTAGAGAATATTCCCTACAGAAAACTTGGAATATATAGAAAAGCACAAAGAGAAAATTAATTACCCATACTTCTTCAGCCAGATTTAAGCCTGTTCACATTTTTTTTTAAGTTTATTTATTTATTTTTTTAGTAATCTCTACACCCATCATGGAGCTTGAACTTATGACCCCAAAATCAGAAGTTGCTCTCTCTTCCGAGCCAGCCAGGCGCCCCAAACCTGTTAACATTTTAATGTAAGATCTATCATTTTTTTTGACAACATATGTATATACCATTTATTTCAAAACTGAATTCTTTGCATACATTTCATTTTATATTTTGATGTCTTCACGTACCATATTGTAATTTTTTTCCTCCTATTCAGTATTCTTCTGTGATGTTTTTTAATGGCTGGAGAAGCTATACTCTGTTTAACCAAACTCCTATTTCAGATATTTTAAGTTATTTTTTGTGTTTTACTGTTACTTACTTCAAGCAATTTCTAGAAGTAGAATTTTTTGGCAAAAGTGTCTACACATGCTGCAGGCTCATGATACCTACAGCGAATTGCACACAGCCACTGTCCCTTCCTCTACCCCACAGTAACACTAAACTTCACTCGTGCACTTACCAGAAATGCATGCAAAGGCCTATTTCCAGCACATTTTGTCATGGGGTGTTACGTTTTTCAGTATAGCCATTTTCTTTAATTACTAGAGAAGGATAATTTTTTTCCTCATATTGCATTGCCTCCTGTGTACTTTATTTTATAACTAGGGTATTCAAATTCCTTAAAGATTTTTTTCTTTGAAAAAATTAAATATTAAGGTAATTAGCCTTGTCATATATTTGCAAACATTTTCCCAGTTTATCATTTTCCCTTTTAATCTTGTTTGACATTTTTTGACATACAGATGTTTTAAATTATTTATGCTGTCAATCTTATCAATCATTTCCCTTATGTTTTCTTCCTTTGGTTTTATGTAATTACACAGGAGTGTTCACTCAGTGAAAATTCATCCAGCATACTTATCATTTGCATACTTTTTTGGTATGTATATTTCAATAAAATTTACCAAAAATAAGTCAAAAGTAAAGGTCTTTGAATTGGATTACATTTCTAGCCCCTAAATATGTATATGCACATGCACACACATATACATGCACATATATATTCTTTTGGTTATTTTATTCATTTTTAAAAATTCTTTAAACCATTTGGGTATGTTGTTACAAGTGAACTAAATGTATTATTCCAAACTGTCAGCTAGTTTTAGCAAAATAATGTTCCTCTGACTACGGATAGATTAATACCTTTAGCCCCCCTGAACCTCAGCATCAACATCTGCAAAATGAGTAAGATGGACTGAGCTCTTGGCTTCTCTCTGTGTCTACCTCTGATGAAGTTACATAAATGTTAAACAATAATCAATAGTGATTTAAAACCATTAAGGGGGGAACACTGAATCTAAATATACCAACCAGGCACTTCATCTAACAAGTCCAGACAGACATGAATAACCAACATATTAATGGCAACTTTGTTCATATAAGCAAAGTTCATCATATTAAAAAAAAAAAAAAAAAAGATGATGAAAATGAAGTAGAAAAGCTGTTTCTTCCAGACTTTAAATAGTCCGGAGAAGAAATTACCAGAAGCAGCAAATCTAACCACATCCGGAGCTGAATGCCCTCTTCCACCTTCTGTAATGGGAGATCCATTTGGCCCCATTGTTCCTGCACATCCATATAACCCTCCATCACCTCCTGATATTGATCTTGGAAACTTTGCAGCCATTGACCTAGTTAGGTACAGACTCAAAACTGAATTACCATTTTCATGTTCATAGAAGTCAATTATCATTTGTCCCTGAGCTCTTCAGGAAGTGACACATTCAGTGAGTAAATTTTGGTATCGAAGATTTTTTTTTAAGGATTTTAATACCAGAAACTGGACCTAATCGGGTTAGCATAGGAACAAACAAAAGGTAATTCTAATCATTATTACTGAATCACCATTCTTTCTAATGGTTCTCATGGTCTCCTCTTTGGAGAAGCATATGTTGCCATCACCTAGCCTAGCAACTATATTCTAGAATCTTTAGCTCCTGCTGTCACTGTCATGAACCCCTACTGCCAACTAGAGTAGGAAATTCATGGAGGTGCCTATGTTTCCTCACAATTATGAGGACCACCACCCACCACAGTAACCTGAGGTAGTCTCTTAATTCTTTGGTCTTTAGAACATAGGATTTCATGAAATCAGAATATATCCCCTGTGACTCAACACCCAAGTGCTCCTGGAATTCTGGATACTAATGTTCATTAAAAGCTCATAACAGCTATTAACATTATTGACAAGACAACCCATGTTCATTGCTAAGGGCAGGGATCAGTAATGAACTGTACTTTGTATTTACTATCGGGAACAGACTGCCATTATCAATTAATATTTGTTTTCTATCTCTTTAATCTCAGGACATTTGCCTGGGGCATCTGGGTGGCTCAGTTGGTTAAGCGCCATCTCTTGATTTCAGTTCAGGTCATGATCTCAGGGTCATAAGACTGAGCCCCATGTCCTGGCTCTGTGCTCAGCAAGGAGTCTGCCTGAGATTCACTCCCTCTGTCACTCCCCCTGCTTGTGCTCTCTCTCTCTCTCAAATAAATAATCTTCAAAAAAAATTCTAGTAGGCCTGGTTTGTACATCTGCTTGTATCTCATTTTGAGTAAGGGAAATCAGGAGTGAAAAAATGAAAACTGTCTTCCACCTCAATACTGACCATCCAAACACAGTCATGCCATTTTGACTGTGTTACATGCCAGATATCTTACAATAAATTTTATTTTCTACTAAATCAAGGCCTGATTTACTCCAAGGCTAAATCTACTCCAGGACTACAGAAACCTGTCTTGTTCCCTGATAACTATAACACTATCTATCACACATTCACTAGAAAAAAAGAGAGTATTTAAAATCTATTAATTTTTTGAATAGGTAATACATTCATATAGTACAACTTTCAAAAGACATAAAAGGATATAAAGTAAAAACTTAGTTTTCCTCCTGTTTTCTCTTAGCCACCCAAATATCCTCTTCAGAAGGAATAACTATTATTGGCTTTTTTCTTTATCTTTCCAGGAATAATGATCATATGCATATACACATATATTTCATACAAATGGTGGTATACGCTAGATACAGTTTTATATCTTTTCTTCAATTAACAAAATGTCCTTGATACAGTTATTTAATGAAGAAAGATATATTAGGGCAACCTGGGTGGTTCTGTCAGTTAAGTGTCTGCCTTCAGCTCAGGTCATGATCCCAGGATCCTGAGACTAAGCTCCCATCGGGCTCTCTGCTCAGTGGGGAACCTGTTTCTCCCTCTGCCACTCCCCCTGCTTGTGTTCCCTCTATCACTGTGTCTCTCTCTGTCAAATAAATAAATATAAACAAACAAACAAACAAACTGAGAGTACTAAAAGCCACATGTAGAAAGCACCTACCAAAATTAAGCAGACCCAAAGAAGTTGACTCATGCTGTGATCATCTGAACCTCCAGATTCAGTTATGGGTCAGAACGAAGGACAGGCAAGTGAAGCACTCATCTCAGGAACAAAATTTAAAGGGATATAATAAAAAGAAAAACCTGTCATTTAAAAAAAAGTATTTTAAAACACACTTTTTAAAAATCAAAATTAATGTAAAAAAATCCATGATTGAAGAAAATATTGACTTTTAAAATAAAAATAGGATCCTACTGTGCACTTGCATCACCTACCTCACTTGCCCCCCTTTAATCCTAGCTCTGAGACACCTTGGTTATGAGAGCAGCTAAATTCTGTAAATTTTTTCTTTTCCCATCCAGGTAAATTTTAGGTTTGTCATTTCCAACTGAGAGAGTTCTGTCTACTCCACCACTTCACGTCATCACAGCAGTGCATGATTTAATGTATGTATAGCGCTTAGCAAGAACTTGATGCACATGTAAATGTTGGTTGTTTAGGCTGCGGTTATTCTCACTGAAATGTCACCACCGCTCCCCTACAACTGAAATACTCCAAACTCCCACACAAATTTTTGTAGATACCTTCAAAATTATAACAACAGTCCTATTTACATGAGTCCCAAGGAACAACCCCAGGTGTTGGGCTCTGAATCCCCCACAACATGGGTTCCCAGGTCAAGCTGCCCACTAGCTGCTCCCAGCAGATGATCAAGTATGACAGCGAAACAAAGGCAGGCTGGTTCCTCGCTAGTGACTTTGGCTTGAGGACTCCAGCTTCTGGAACTGCTCTGCATTCTAAGCCTCTTCCCAGCCTCCGTTCCTTCCTTTCCTCTCTCCTTCACAGGTATCAGAAGGGTGTTGTGACCTGAAGCTCTCTCAGTTTCCTCTATTCCCTCTCTCTCCATTTATCCCCAAAGGCACTTTCCCCAAGAAATTTCACGTACTTCTAATCCTGTCTTGACATCTGCTTCTTGAAGGACGTGAACAAACACAGGTCATAATCATCTTTTCATTCCTGTGTGCACATCTCTCCCTAAATGACTCAAACCATGTAGGACTACCAGCCTGTTAAAAAAATACAGACACATGAGGCACCTGGGTGGCTTAGTGGATTAAAGCCTCTGCCTTCGGCTCGGGTCATGGTCCCAGGGTCCTGGGATCGAGTCCCATATCAGGCTCTCTGCTTAGCGGGGAGCCTGCTTCCTCCTCAATCTCTCTCTGCCTGCCTCTCTGCCTACCTGTGATCTCTATCTGTCAAATAAATAAATAAAATCTAAAAAAAAAAAAAATACAGACATGGACAGACACACGCACACACACACACACAGAACCCAAGACCAAAACTTCTTGGGCAGCCAGTCAGTCTTACAGACTTGGCAGTATTACTTAGGGGAAGCTGGGCTGTGGTGAAAATCACCAGGAACCACAAGCACTGGCAGATAGGCAAGAAACCCGATCATAGACAATACTTCTTCCTCTTCTCCCCTCTCCCACACCTGGTTTTCTTTTGGGGGGGGGCACATCATTTATTTATTTAAATTAGTTAAGAAATAGAAATGATCCCAGTATTTTCTCGCTTCATTTTCTGACACACCTATATTCTTGCCCCCCCCAAATTGGCACAAAACCACAGTTCCCATTCCCCACTATTCCCCACTATTCCCAGTTATTCAAGCAACCACATGGGAACTATGCAAATCACAGGTGTTGCCACCACTTACTCTCTTTTGTATCGATAGGTCCTCTTGGAAAACAAACAAAGGAAAAGAATTCTCGGGCCTTTGCGAGTTGCTTTATGATACCTCCATTGACCAGCTTCTGTTTAAGAGAGAGGCTCTGTCTCGGCAACAGACCAGACTGCTGCCTGTTTTGACCCACAACATGGGCAAGAACCAAAGACTTTCACACTACATCCCCACCAGGGAGTTACCAGGCATTTTCTAAGACATAACTCAGTCATAAGAGATATCCAGTGACTCTAATCCACCACAATGAGAGAAGGTATTCAGGTCACAATATACAAGGTCAATGCCATGCCAGAAATCTCGGTAAGCCAAAACCAGTAAGCCAAAAAGCCTCCACCTCAAAGTGGAGCAGGGGGACTATGGGGGACTATGGGGGACTATGATGTTTTTTTGATATTGCCTTTGTTCCAAGGTCATGATGACATCATGGCAATTATGGCTACTGTTTCAATACTGGCTAATTTTCCTAGGTACTGGGAATCTCCCACAACCATCAACACTACTGCGCTAGGAACTGATAACAGTTACTTCTTCTGGAGGAATTCTAGATGACTGGCAGGCCATAAGGGAAACAAAAAATTGTATATCCTTTACTAAAACTGAAACCACACAATCGCATTACCCACTTAACAAACAAACAAAATATAAAATAAAACAGACTGTTTTGAATTGTAGATGGCCTTACCAGAATCAAGTCAAAGTTCGTAATTCACCTAATTAGGGAAGATACTTATTTTAGGCTGCTCAAGTTGCTATAACAAAAAATACCACACTGTGCTCGCTTCGGCAGCACATATACTAAAAAAAATACCACAGATTGGGTGTCTTAAACAACAAACATTTCTCACAGTTCTAGAGACTGGAAAGTCCAAGAAACAGGCACTGGCAAATTCAGTTTCTGGCAAGGACCTGCTTCATGGATAGTCTTCTTCCCACTGTGTATTCACATGGTGGAAGACGCTAAGGAACTCTAGGGCGGGGCGCTTGGGTGGCTCAGTCAGTTAAGCATCTGCCTTCGGCTCACATCATGATCCCTGGGTCCTGGGATTGAGCCCTGCATTAGGCTCTCTGCTCCAGGAAGCCTGCTTCTCTCCCTCTCCCTCTGCCTCTCCACCAGCACTGCCCCCCACTCCACATTTGTGCTTTTTCCTCTCTCTATTTCTCTGAAATGAATAAATACATATTAGATAAATAAAAATTTTTTAAAGGAATTCTAGAGTGTCTTTTATAAAGGCACTAATTCTATTCATGATGGCTCAACCCTCATGACCTAATTATTTCCCAAGGCCCCACCAGCAAATACCATCACATCGGGAGTTAGGATTCAACATAAGAAATGTGAATGTCACAAACATTCAATCTCCAGCGATACTATTCTTCACAACACTTCCACAATGATATCGTAGTTATACCACCTGCCTCAAGAACACCTGGACTTCTCTCCTTCACTTCCCTGAATCCTAATAATGTCACTCATTCTTCCACCAAGAACATGGTATTTCAATATAACTATGGAATCTATTTCATAATACTTTCTTGCACAAGGCTGTCCAAGACTGGTAACTCCCTAACTGGCCTCAACCAACCTGTATTCACTTTCCAGCAAAATGGGACAAGGTCAAAATTCCCCATAGATCTCGAAAGACAGTGACTCTTTGGCACTTCAGGTGTTAAATTTAAATTCCAATAAATTGAATACAAAATCATATATGTGTGCAGTTATTGTTTTTTCTAGTGTGACAATCTATAACTTTAATCAAATTGTCCACGTAGTTAGTTGATAACCAAAAAACTTAGGAGCCATGTAGCAGATGTTTCGGTGCCAGCCGTAGATTTACTCAGCATTTACTGTTCCCATATTTCCTGTGGGGAAAAAAATCAGTGACTGAATGACGATCCTGTCTGAGGGCCTTCCCAATGGCATGAGTGTGCTGGACCCCTGAAGGACAGATGAAGAATGCTGGGGAATTAATACCCCAGGCACAGCCCCCAGCCATCAACAGACGGGAGTTGGTAAATAAATACCCAGTTCCTCATCCTCAGATGGGACAACTCCAAGACTTACTCTGTATAATCTACCAGGATCTCCCACTGGGATTGATCCATTATCCGCAGGGTCATTTGCTCATCAACATACCTTCTGTTGGCCTTTTTTCCATGGTTGTCTCACTTCCCTATTTCCTTACTTGTGTTTCCTGAAATCATATTCTAAATAAAAACTTGCACTCATATCTGTACCTTGGGGTCAGCCCAAGCCAAACCACTACTCTACTGGTTCCAATATAGATCGTCCGTTCTGGCTGTCACTTGGTTCTTCTATACTCTAACCAACCAATAAAATCAGAATGCTTGCTAAATGGGTCAAGTTCTATATTCCTCTTTGGAAACTTTACTGATCCCCCCTGTAATGACTACATTAGACCCTCGTCAACAAAGCACATCCTGGGATGCAAGGATTTCATCAGACAACGAAAAGCTTTATTGCCATGCAGCTTGCAAACCAGGGAAATGACAACCTTTGGCTGCAAACTGAAAGTACACTCCAAAGGGGAAGGATTAGGCTCAGGGTTAAATGGGCAAAAATTGCAAGTTCTGTGCCCTTTATGGGGACTGGTCAGACTTAAGCCCCAAACTGCAAGTATCATGAGTAGAGTAGCAAGGAGGATAGAGTTCACTATTCTGGTAGCATCTTCAGGATGTGGCAGGCATTTGAGAGCATGACAGGATGTGTTGCAGAGGTCTTTTTGCAAATGTTGCTAAATTTTGTGCAAGCTTGCCACCTTAGGTTGTGCTGACTAGTTTTGTTCCACGTGGTCATTCAACCTGTTTAAAAATTTTGTCTATCAGTTGTATTGTCTAATTATTGGGGTCTTTCGTTCTAACCTGACTTTGTATTTAACCTCATTATATTCCATATCACACTAAAGGTAGCTGATGGAGAAAATACAATATTCTTCCTAATATCTTAGGCTTCTGTGTCCAGCATCACACCACATATGATCATCTCAACAGATGCAGAATTTGACAAAATTCAACATCCTTTCATGATAAAAACTCTCCACAAAACTGGGGATAGAAGGAAACATCCTCATCTGATAAAGAACATCTATGAAAAATTCAGTTAACATTATATTTAATGGTAAGAGACTAATTATTTTCCCCCTAGCCATCAGAAACAAGAGAATTATTTCCACTCACAAATTGTGTTGTACTAGAGGTTCTAGCCATGATCATTAGAGAAGAAAAAGGAGTAGTACCTAGATTGTAAAGGAAGCAATGAAACTATCTCTATTTCCAGATGACATGATCTTGTATATATAAAATCCTAAGGAATCCACTAAACAAACAAACAAAAGACAGCAACTACTACAACTAATAAGTGAGTTCAACAATGTTGCAGAATATAAAATCAACATACAAAAGTCAGTTGTATTTCTATATACTAGCATCTTTGACCTTTAGACAACTTAACATTTCTGAGCCATTGGTTCCTCAATCAGAAAATGAAATTAAGAAATCAATTCTATTTATAATAACATCAAATATAATAAATTTAACAAAGAAATTTAAGACTTTTATCACCCTGAGAACTATAAACTTTGTAGAAAGAAATTAAAGACCTAAATAAATGGAAGGACACCCCATGTTTATGGGCCAGAAGACTTAGTAATAAGATGGCAACATTTCCCAAAGTGATTTACAGTTTCAATGTAATCCTTGTCAGAATTCCAGCGAGTTTAAAAAAGAAAAAATGAGAAGCTGAATTTTTAAAATGCATAAGGAAATGCAAGGAACCTAGAATACCCAACCCAATCTTGAATAAAAGAACAAAGTTAGAAGACTCAGACTTCCTGATTTCAAAATTTATTAGAGCTATAGTATATAAGATAATATGATACTGGCATAGATATGCCTATATTAAAAAAATTTTAAAAAGATAGACTTATAGATCAATGGATTAGAAAAGAGCCCAGAAATAAACCTTTACATTTTATGGTCAATTGATTTATTTTTATTTTTTCAAGATTTTATTTATTTGACAGAGAGAGAGCACAAGCAGGGGGAGCAGCAGAGGGAGAGGGATGAGCAGACTCCCAGCTGAGCAAGGAGCCTGACGTGGGGCTCAGTCCCAGGACCCTGGCATCATGACCTGAGCTGAAGGCAGACAACTGACTGAGCCACGCAGGCACCCATGGTCAATTGCTTTTCAACAAGGGTGCCAAAAATATTACATGAGGGATAAACTGACTTTTCAATAAATGGTGTTAACACACTGGATATCCATATGCAAAAGAATGAGGTTGGCTCATAAACCTAAGTGAAAGAGTTAAAGCTTAAGGCCCTTAGAAGAAAACGTAGGAGTAAATCTTAATGAGCTTGGGTTAGGCATCTGCTTCTAAAACACAGCACCATAAACACAGGGAGAAAAGAAAATCCTCAGCAGCCCTTTGGGGCCTGAGGGGAAAACGAAAAGAGTGTGAAAAGGAGCTGACCTAGGATATCAGGAGGCAAATGTTTATTTCCTCATTCTGTTGGAGATTATTACCTACTTTGGTTTATTTGCTTTTCAACTTGAATTGAGACCCTTCTTCTTGCTGCCTTTACTAGGTTCTCCACCTTGATAGAGTACCTAGAATCTCAGTACCCCTCTAAGAAGGCAGCCCCTGGAATCTGCAGGCATGTCTTTTGGCAGATGGCTTTTTGCAGTTCTGCAGACCAAACCTAATTACCCATTTTGAATTGTCATCTGAGTTTCTATTTGAGTTGCCAATGTTTGTCCATTTGATTCTTCTCCTGTCCATTAAGCAATTTTAGTGCATGAAAGAGCATCTAAAAGAATGTCAGGAAACCAGCAGCCGTTTGTTGAGAGCCATGTGGGATATCCTGGCACTGGTCACCAGAAGTCCATTTCTTTCCTTAATCGAGCAAGTAGGAAATATATACCATTGTAATAAAAAAAAACAAAAAAGATATGGCCTAACACATCTGCAGAACGGTCTGCAAAATTCCTATCGTGTCAATAGAGGCCAACAGACGCACTGAATGCAGTTCTATTTGGTCAAGAAGGAATGTACTTAATCTCTATCAGAAATTACAAAAAACTAAGATACTGTGAATTGGAGCTAATAGTTTTTGAATAATTATGAAATATGTTTAAATATGCTTTCCTCGGTTTTCTTAAGTTTCTACAAAGGGTCAAATTCCACCCTAACTCCCACCCCCACATAGCATCTCTTGTCAAATTTGACCTTTGTCTGATGCAACAACACAAAGAAATTAATCTCCCTTCAGTGATACTCCCTATATTCCCCTCTTGTTTAGCAATAGCAACAGAAGGGAAATCAAATAAATCAATCAGCCAAAGTTTATTTTTACGTGCAATGAAGTGCTCATAAAAGTGAAATCATAATGTTCATGTGGCAAGAATACTTTTTAATGATGGAGCTTCTTCAGTCTTTTAAGTGCTTTTGAATCAGGAATGAGTAATGGACTTTTTAAACATATAAAAGTAGGGGCAGGTAAGATTACCTTGATACCAAGTAACCATCTACACAATAGTAAAATTCTTCCTCTATTGAAAATTTACAAGTTTCGGGGTGCCTGGGTGGCTCAGTGGGTTAAAGCCTCTGCCTTCGGCTCAGGTCGTGATCCCAGGGTCCTGGGATCGAGCCCCACATAGGGCTCTTTGCTCAGCAGGGAGCCTACTCTCCTCTCCCTCTCTGCCTGCCTCTCTGCCTACTAGTGATCTCTGCCTGTGAAATAAATAAATAAAATCTTTAAAAAAAAAAAATTTACAAGTTTCCTAGTCCTTTAGAGCTTGAGTTTTGAATTGGGATATGTTCGTACTACTAGCAATCTGAAATTAGAAACATCCAATGTACCTGTGAAAGGCTGTCCTAGACAGGGAGTCACCTGGTAGCCCAAAGAATACCCTTTCCTCGTCCACTGCCACTGCCCCTGGGCACCCCCTCAATTTCATCCTCCTTTTCTTCTTCACCACTGATTAGCAGAATGCATGGCTGATAAAGGTTCTGCTCCCCAATTTTTTAAAAAGATGATTTCTTTACTTTTTAGGTTTTTTTAATGTTAATGTCTACCCTCAAGATTAAGAGTCACGTTCTGACTGAGCCAGCAAGTCACCCTTTCGGTTCCCCAATTTAAATGTGTGTATAGGGGAGTGGTTCTACACCAGGAAACAATTCTCCAACACCAGCAGGTGTCCTACAATTCAACATAGTTCTGACTCACTCTACCCAGAGACTGCATCAGATTCCATAGGTTGAGGGCTCAGTTATATATGTGGCTCCTCCCCAACCTTATCGTCTATGCTTCTGACCAACTAGCTATAGACTGGGGGTTCCAATAACTTTCTCCTTGGGCTTAATTTACTAGCTTGGACCTCTGACACCAGGTTTCGAGTCCAGGTCATCATCTGTGCTTCTGAGTGGACAGCTATAGACCAGAGGTTCCCACAACCACCTCTTTGGGTTCGATTAATTTTCTAGAGCTGCTCACAGAACTCAGGAAACCCATGTATTCACTCGAGTAGGAGTATATTACAAAGGATATTAAAGGATAGAGCTCAATAGGCAGGTGAAGAGATACAGAGGGCAAGGACGCAAACAAGGGAGTCATTGTGGAACTAGGAGCCCAGCATGGTGGCACAGGGAAGCATTCTGGTTCACCAACAGAGAAGCTCTCTGATCCTACCTTTCAGACTTTTTTTTTTTAAAGATTTTATTTATTTATTTATTTCACAGAGAGAGAGAAAGAGAGATCCCAAGTAGGCAGAGAGGCAGGCAGAGAGAGAGGAGGAAGCAGGCTCCCTGCTGAGCAGAGAGCCCGATTCGAGGCTCGATCCCAGGACCTTGGGATCATGACCTGAGCCGAAGGCAGAGGCTTTAACCCACTGAGCCACCCAGGTGCCCCCCCCCCTTTTTTTTAAAGATTTTATTTATTTATTTATTTCAGAGAGAGAGAGAGAGATCACAAGTAGGCAGAGAGAGAGGAGGACACCTTTCAGATTTTTATGAAGGTCATTACATAGGCATGACTGATTGAATCACTGGTCACTAGTGATTGAGTCAACCCCCAGCTCCTCTCCCCTCCCCCCAAATCAGAGGGTGGGATTGAAAACTCCACCGCTCTATTTCAGGTTGGTTCTCTTGGCAGCCAACCCCCCAAAGTTAGGGAATTTCCAAAAATTACCTCATTAACAAACCTAGTGGTGATGGAAAGGGGTTGGTTATGAATAACAAAATATCCATTTCATCTTTATGGCTCTGAAGCATTTTCATGAACTGAAGAGACCAAATATTATAACAAAAGAAGTTCCCATTGCTCTTATTGCTCTAGAAATTCTAAGAGTTTTGGCAGCTATGGGCCAGAAACTGTATGTGAAGATCAAATATATATGAGAAATATTTCTCATATATATTTTGTCATTCAGATGAACAAAATACATATTTTTTAAAGTTTTTATTCATTTGACAGAGAGAGGGAGAGAGAGTAAGCACAAGCAGGGGGAGCAGCAGGCAGGAGAGGGAGAAGCAGTGTTCCTGATGCAATGTGGGGCTTGATCTTAGGACTGTGGGATCATGACCTGAGCTTAACTGCTTAACTGACTGAGCCACGTAGGTGTCCCCAAAATATTTTTTTTTTTCCTAAATGACCAAATACATATATGTGTGTGTGTGTATCACACATCTTATAAACCACAACATCGGGCGCCTGGGTAGCTCAGTGGGTTAAAGCTTCTGCCTTCAGCTCCGGTCATAATCCCGGGGTCCTGGCATCGAGCCCCAAGTTGGGCCTTCTGCTCGGCAGAGAGCCTGCTTCCCTTCCTCTCCCTCTGCCTGCCTCTCTGCCTGCTTGTGATCTCTGTCTCTCTGTCAAATAAATAAACAAAATATTTTTAAAAATTAAAAAAATAAATAGAGTATCACAGCTGATACCTCCCCAAACTTACTAGTAAGGTTGCCAAAGTTATCTGGGATCTGTGGTCCAAGATTTCTTTCTTGTTGATTCAGCACGCCTGCTACTCACTCACTCACTCAACTCTCACCAGGGTCCTTTCCTCCAGTTTTCTACTGTATCCCCACAGCATCTGTGCACGCTAGATCACTGGATAATCTACCAATTCTCCCCTTCACTTCTTGTATAGTCCCTTTCCCTAAAACTATAAACAATATTAGTCCCGTACCCTAAATACATACAACTTGCTCTCAAACACTCTGTGCTCCATTGTTCCTGGGAAAAGAATAAGGTTCGGCAAAGAAGTCTTGGCCCCCAATCTCTGTCTGACGGACAGAAGTTGCTTTGCTGGAGAGCAGAGGCGGCCGTGTGAATGCAAGTCCCCAAAGAAACATTCTTATGAAGGACGTTTCATCATATTGTCAGGAAGACCATAGGCTGTAGATGTCTGTCTTCTTCCTTGGGAAATTCACATTTACAGCACGGCTGCTATGAGATTTGCAACTGATACAAAAAACAAACCAATTCCTCAAAGGAGTGTGATCTAGGTTCCAAAATCTGGCTCTCCAGCCAGGTCGTCTTTCTGGCATCTTCACTTGAATGTCCCCCAGGTGCCAAAAACCTAACATTTATACTCCACTAAACCTGCTTGTCCTCCATTCCCTATTTAGTTAATAGCACCTGTATCCACTGATTGCCCAAACCTAGAAACCTGAGCTGGCTTTGTTTCCTGTTCCTCACAGCCCACATCCAACTGGGCTCAAATCCTCTTAGTCCTGTCTCTAAAATGTCTGCGATTCCTTCACCACAACTAGAGTTCAGACCCCATCAGTTTTTATTGTAACTATGACAATAACTGTCATATCAATTGCCATGTCAGTGATCTCCTCCCTTGTTTCTTCCTACTCTCTTCAGATCTAGCCTTGTACTGCCTCTAGAATGTCTTTCCAAAACAAAGACAGAACTATGAAAAGCCCTCTTTTTTTTTATTGTGTTATGTTAGTCAACATAAAATAAATACATCATTAGTTTTTGATGCAGTGTTCCAAGATTCACTGTCTATGTACAACACCCAGTGCTTCACGCAACACATACCCTCCTTTATACCCACCATCAGGCTCACCCATCCCCCTACCCCTCTCCTCTCTAAAACCCTGTTTGTTTCTCAGAGTCCACAGTCTCTCATGGTTCGTCTCCCCCCTCCAATTTCCCCCGATTCACTTTTCCTTTCCTTCTCCGAATGTCCTCCATGTTATTCCTTATGTTCCACAAGTAAGTGAAACCATATAATTGACTCTCCGTGCTTGACTTATTTCACTCAGCATAATCTCCTCCAGTCCTGTCCATGTTGATAAAAAAGTTGGGTATTCATCCTTTCTGATGGCTGAGTACTATTGAAAGGCCCTCTTTAAAACACAACAAAATAACAACAACCAACCAACACACACACACACACACACACACACACACACCCCTACCTCTTGGATTGCTCTTCCTGCTAAATCAAAAAAATCTAACTTCAAAACAAGAGAGATTACTGCCTACTCGGTGTTACACTCAAGCAACTGGTTAGTACATCTCAGGCTTCTGCCGGCAGGAACTCCGCAAGTCTCACACAGCACTTCTGATAAGCCCAGGAAGAGACAACCTGAATACAGCTGTTCTATCAGTCTTCATCCTCAGGGGTCCTAGAAAAATCTACAGTCAGCCCCTCCTGACCACTCAGATTAACATGTGAAGATGACTGGAAGCCAAAGAGAAATAGAGAAGTCCATTTTTTCAAGTTCAAGTGGGGACTCTTGCTATAGAAAAAGTCCATGGGCTTTCTGTCTAATCTCAGACTTCCAAAGACCAGAGAAAAATTCTGTTTCAAATTATGGTAGCTCCCCCTAATTACATTTCTTCTTTTTTTAATTTATTTATGTTTTTATCCCCAGGGGTACAGGTCTGTGAATCGCCAGGTTTACACATTTCACAGCATTCACCATGGCACATACCCTCCCCAATGTCCATAATCCTGCCACCCTCTCCTGACCCCCATCCCCCCAGCAACCCTCAGTTTCTTTTGTGAGATTAAGAGTCTCTTATGGTTTGTCTCCCTCCCGATCCCATCCTCTTCCACCTAATCACATTTCTAATGAGCACCTGCCTTTTCACCATTTTCCTAATTGGTCTCTTGTCATCATACTAGTTTAATAGTTTTAGCTTGAATTAAGTTGTTGAGACATTCTAAGTATTTTCCTATTCAAATACTAGAATAATAGTCTATTTTTTAATTAAAGATTTTATTTATTTATTTGACAGAGAGAGAGAGAGAGAGAGCGAGAGAGGGAACACAAGCAGGGGGAGTGCGAGAGGGAGAAGCAGGTTTCCCATTGAGCAGGGGGCCCGATGTGGGGCTCGATCCCAGGACCCTGGAATCATGACCTGAGCTGAAGGTAGATGCTTAATGACTGAGCCACCCAGGTGCCCCTAAATATTAGAATAATAGTTTAGAATGCCAATTATTTCCCCATTGATTATAATTCCAAACTGAAGTTTCAGGATTGGGGTTCAAGTTCTGAAAGAACACTTCTCCTAAAATCTAAAGTAATTCAGTCACCAAATATATTTTGAGCCCGTATTTAGCACCAAGCACTAAACTAAGTGTTGGGGCTAAAATAGTTCAGAAGAATAGTTCAGAAGACATGTTCCCTGTGCTCATGGCGCCTACAGCTGCAAGAATGGGATAGGTATCAATCAATCAATCAAATAATTTACACATTTAAGTATACAATCGTAACTATGGCAGGTGCTCTAAAGGGGCGGTGCTTGGTACTTTGGGAAACTATTTTTCTGGAATTTCATTTAATCAGAGGGTCTTCTTAGGAGGAGACACTTAACTCTAAAATGGTAATGATGACTAGGAGCTACTTGATAGGTCAGATGTTCTGGTCACAGTGACAGTACTGCAGAGTGGGTGCAGCTATGGGAGGGGTCTAGGAGGGTAGGGATAAGGAGATGAGCTTGGAGAAGGAAGCAAGTAAGAGCTAAAATCCTCATAGTTGAGAAGTACTATCTTTAAAAAAAATAAAGTATTATGTTTACCATAAATACAACTGAAGTCCCTTATGGGGATGGGATGTTAAGGTCTAATCAAAGAAAGGGAGACTTAGCTGAATTCTATCTCTGACTCCTGAAACACCTTGTTAACACGTTCATGCCTCCATGACTCTAGTTTCTTTATCTCAGTAATCAGTATACCTCAAAGCATGTCATCTCAAGTTTTGTAGTGATATTTTAAGGAACAATGAGTCATAATTGCTGAGTTCTTTGAACTCCTTGGATGAAAGATGTTATATGGTCTATAAATGTAAAGCATTGCTATTATCTATTAGACAGAAAGCTGTCTCCAGCAGAAAAGAAACCGGCAAAATACAAAGTATGAGTCTCCGTCCACTTCTGTCAGAGTTAAATATATAATCTGGGTATAAATTAAATGGGCTGAATGCTGGGTAAGCTCAGCATCTTTGATCTAAAATGCCCAGAGCATTGTGCAAACATTAAGTCATCTGTCCTCAAAATGCCCCATGTACATGTCATAAACACCAGCCATTAGACTTCTTCCTAGGATTATGATAGAGTTCACAAAATTTAATTTTCTTCCCAAAGGTCACTAGCAAAGTTAGTGTAAAATCCCAGAAAGAGGATATAACCTCCTGATTTATTCTGCCAGTCCTACTTATTTTTACCCAAACAAGCAAACAAACATAAACACCTTAAAGCAAAAATATAAACTACAGAACATGGAGATGAAGGAAGAGCTTAAATAAAATAAGCAACATATTTTTATTCTTAGGTAAATATTGTATCTCTTTCTTATCTTTAGTACAGGACAAATTTAGTACTTGGTGGATTGTTTTGGCATAGAAAAGGTAGAGAAAAGGGACTGAAGATAGGGGCGCCTGGGTGGCTCAGTGGCTTAAGCCTCTGCCTTCGGCTCAGGTCATGATCTCAGGGTCCTGGGATTGAGCCCCACATCGGGCTCTCTGCTCAGTGAGGAGCCTGTTTCCTTCTCTCTCTGCCTACCTCTCTGCTTACTTGTGATTTCTCTCTCTTTGTGTCAAATAAATAAATAAAATCTAAAAAAAAAAGAAAAGAAAAGGGACTGAAGATGAAGACACTTTAAGGGACTTTTGGCAAGAGGTGAAAAGAGACAGGGATGGGGCACCTGGGTGGCTCAGTCGGTTAAGCGTCTGCATTCAGCTCAGGTCATGATCCCAGGGTCCTGGGATCAAGTCCCCTATGGAGCTCCCTGCTCAGTGGGAAGCCTGCTTCTCCCTCTCCTCCCTGCGGGTGCTTTCTCCCTCTCATTCTCTTTTTCAAATAAATAAATAAAATCTTAAAAAAAAAAAAAAAAAAGAAAAGAGGGACGCCTGGGTGGCTCAGTTGGTTAAGCGGCTGCCTTCGGCTCAGGTCATGATCCCAGCGTCCTGGGATAGAGTCCCACGTCGGGCTCCTTGCTCGGCAGGGAGCCTGCTTCTCCCTCTGCCTCTGCCTGCCCCTCTGTCTGCCTGTGCTCGCTCGCTCTCTGACAAATAAAAAAAAAATTTTTTTTAAAGTTTAAAAAATTAAAAAAAAAAAAAGAGACAGGGATGAAAGGAAAATGTGTAAGTTCACCCTTTTCCTTCCCTTTCCCATTAAATCTTTAATATTATTGTTACAAAACAATAACAGGGGAATTGTGAGGGAGAAAGACAAGCAATGCTCAGATCCAGTTTATCCAGGGTCTTTAAAAATGTTTTTATTTCTTTTAAAATCAGAAGAAATAATGCCATAATCCAGGCCGGATTAAATGTCTTTATACAGCAGAGCTGTAAAAGATAATTTTATTTTTATTTTTTAAATTCTTTTTTAAGTTTTTATTTAAATTCTAGTTAACATATATGGTAAAATTGGTTTCAGGTAGAAAAGACAATTTTAATGATCTTTTGTGGTGGAGGGGACCCACAAAGACAGGGGGGAAAAAAAAAGCACTTAGGGCCCCTGATGGTCAGAATGTGGCCCTGGAAACTTGGATAGTTTGAGGAAAACCTGCTAAGAAAATCCTTGACAAGGATTTATTTACTCCACCTGGACAGTAGAGAACCTTGCAGAAGCAACTAAATACAATGTTTTTCAAGTGATTCAACAAACTGACCAGAGCAAGCTAAATGAAAAACCCTGGGGGCTATCAACACAGGAAAACGTGGTTTGATTTCTTCATACAGCCCGCAGTCTAGAGAGCACAGGAAGGTTGTTTTATTTAAAAGGACTAATGAAGACTTGAGAATGATGAGCCTCCTCTGAGCATTTATAATGACTAGTATCCTCTCATGCTGGTTTCTGATCCAAATTTATATTAACTGTGTCATTTGGGAACTTAAAGCCAAAAATTATTTTTAAAGTCTTCCTGTATTGGTAGTGCCCCTGGATCCTGGCAGAAGCTAATACAAACTGTCTCTCAAGGAAGATACTTAAAAGGCTCAAATACTTCACACAGAGAAAGTTCCACAAAATGCACTTGCAATTAAAAAATAACCATAAAAAAATAATAATCATAAAACATGAAAAAGGAAACCTAATGTTAAGAACCTGTATAAAGGACAAAACACAAAATATGAGGGGTCCCTGGGTGGCTTTGTTGACTGAATGACTAATTATTGGGTTTAGCTCAGGTCATGATCTCAGGGTCCTGGGATCAAATCCTAGGGGAACTCTGCACAAAGCCAGAAGTGAGCTTGGAATTCTGCCTCTGCCTCTGCCCCTCCCCTGGCTCACATAAGCAGTCACTCTCACAAATAAATAAATCTTGAAAACACACACACACACACACACACAATAAGACACCCAAAGACTTCATAATTATTATTGCACACATAATTATTATTGTACACATAATTATTGCACACATAAATATATTAATTGCATTTAATATGTTTAAAGACATATAAAAGGGTTCCTGGGTGGCTCAGTGGGTTAAGCCTCTGCCTTTGGCTCAGGTCATGATCTCAGGGTCCTGGGACAGAGCCTGGCACCAGGCTCTCTGCTCAGCAGGGAGCCTGCTTCCCTGCCCGCCCCCCCACTTGTACTTGTGATCTCTCTCTCTCTCCCTGTCAAATAAATAAAATCTTGAGAAAAAAAAAGAAATATAAGAAATATTTGGGGAAAATACTTGGAAGTATGAGTATAGAATAAGAAACCAAAGATACAAAAAAAGATTAAATATCTATAAATGAAAAATATAATTGAAACTAAAGCCCATTTGGAGAACTGAAACACAGAAGACCAAAGTTGTTAACTGGAAAATACAACTGAACATATTACTTGGGATTCAGCTCAGAATATCAAATACATGAAAATTATAAAGGATAAGATGTGAAGGATAAAATAAGGAATCGTAGCATATATCTATTTGGCATCTCAGAGCACACATCTTAGAGAGTATGAAAAAAAGCAATATTCTACAAGAATCTGAATATTGAGTTTTTTCCAGAATTCAGAGATGACAGGAATTCTCTCAGGTTCAGGAAATCCCTGGCAAACAGAAACAAAGTTTACTTTAAAGAGATCATCAGTAAAGGAATTTATAAAAGACATGCTTCTGGGAGAAGGAAAATCATCCCAGAAATGGTTTGATATGCAAGAAAAACTGGTGAAAAAGAATGAAAATAAATCTAGTTAAACACTGGCTATATTTTAAAAAAAGACAATGTATAATTTACAAGATGTACAAAACAAAACCACTGGATTACAAATATAAATTAGGAGAGGAATTTGATAGGAAATAAACCAGTCTAAAATCCTTGTATTACCCAGGAGAAGAGCAGACATGTTAATTTTCCTCAGATTTTAATTCTCCTCACATTTCAATATGCATGAGGAACTTTCACCTCAATTGAGGACAGATTTTTGCATAAAGATGGGAGAATTAAAAACACAAATTTGTGTGGAGCCTAAATAAATAAATAAATAAAATCCTGAAAGAAAGAAAGAAAGAAGGAGAAGGAAAAGAAAAGAAAGCTGGCTCAATTCTAAGCTAGCAGGGGTCTAAGCCTTCAGAGAGTTTCAGGGTTTGATAGCATCAGGCATATCTGAGAACCGGATGAGGGGAACCAAAACAGGGTGATTGGTTCAAAGTTAGTATAAGAAAAAGTTAAAAACTGAGATTCCCACCTTCGCCCTTTCTGCTAGCTGGCCTAAGACTGGGTGAGTAAAAATGGGTCTTTGGACAGGGGGTATCAAACAGATATACTAAACTGTAGTTATATATGAAAGTTGATGTCTTCCATGCTATTCCGGTCATCCTTCCGGAAAGCTGGTCCTGGGGTTTCTGGCGGGCTCAGTGAGTAGGGCATGCGACTCTGGATCTCAGAGTTGTGAGCTAAAGCCTCATGTTGGGCCTGGAGCTCGCTTTAATTAAAAAAAGAAAAAAAGCTGGCCCACCATGTGTTTACACTCAAGTGCTAGATAGCAGGTTTGTTCGTTCTTTCGTTTGTTTGTTTCTAAAAGTAAGGGCCCCTGGGCGGCTCAGGCAATTAAGTGTCTGACTTTGGCTCAGGTCATAATCTCAGGGTCCTAGGATCAAGCCCCACAAAAGGCTCCCTGCTCAGCAGGGAGTCTGCTTCTCCCTCTTCTTCTGCACCCCTCATGTGCACACTCATGACCTCTCCCACTCTCCCAAATAAAATCTCTAAAAAGAAAAGCAATTTTACTGGTGATCCCCTGTGATTGACCCAGTCACCAGCAAGCCCAGAACTTTCAATATGCTTCTTTTTTTTCAGCCCAATTTTAACCTTTGAGCAGAAAACAACGAATTAGCAGAAATCGGAGGAAAGCAAATAGTATGAAGCGACAGAGACAAAAACAAAGAAACAATCAGAACAAATAGAGACTGCTCTTGGATAAAAAAGTTAAAAGACCATCAATAAAATCTTCAGTTTTGGCCTGTACAAACTATTCATTTTTTTAAAGATTTTATTTTATTTTATTTTTTTAAGATTTTATTTATTTGACAGAGAGAGATCACAAGTAGGTAGAGAGGCAGGCAGAGAGAAGGGGAAGCAGGCTCCCCGATGAGCAGAGAGCCTAGGGCCTGGCTTGATCCCAGGACCCTGAGATCATGACCTGAGCCCAAAGCAGAGGCTTAACTCTGAGCCACCCAGGTGCCCCTAAGATTTTATTTTTAAGTAATTTCTACACTCAATATGGGTACTGAACCCACAACGCTGAGATCAAGAGTTGCCAACTCCACTGACTGAGGCAGCCAGGCACCCCTGAACTTACCACTTTTGTGTATTGATTCTGGAATCACAGTATTAGCAATAAAGGATAATTGGAAGAAAGGCAGACAGGGACAAAGTGCCACCCCCACAACCAGGACAAAGCCACCCTTAAAAGGATTTTTACACCACCCGGGAAGGTGCCCTCCACCCTATTCCATGTGATAGATGACAGAAACCTGACTGGGGAAAAAAAAAAAAAAAAAAAGGAAAGAAACCTGATTGGATGACAAGCACAGGGAGGGTTAGATTAAAACAGCCCTCCAACAAACCCATAAAATTCCCTAGACATGGGACCCTGACGGTAACCCTCTCTGGTCCCCTCCTTCCTTGGGAGCCTTGTACTATCACTTTGCTATGACTCAGTAAACCTTGCTTTGCTGCCCACCACTCTGCCTGGTCTACCTCTTCATTCTTCAAAGTGGTGTGACCAAAAACCGTGGACACTGACGGAGAAAAAAAGTCCTGTAACATTAGGAATCTAAAAAAATTCTAGGTCACTGCCTAAGAGTTGATTCTAAATATTATATACACGGCATAAAACTAAAGTATTTATAAATTCATTTGCACAGGGGTAAATAGATAACTTCCACGGTATTAACCCATGAAACCCATGCTCTTGGTATTGTAAGTAGAATACATTGTGAGAAACCTTCTTCTTCCCTTTCCTTACTTTTAAGTAGGCTCCATGCCCAACATGGGGCTTGAACTCATGACCCTGAGATCAAGAGCCACATGCTCTACTGACTGGGCTAGGCAGGCACCCCAGAAACTCATTTCTTAAGAAAAGCATAACATTTTCCAGAAAGTATAAAAACCAGCAGTGTCACCTATGAAAGAAAGTTTCCTGCTTTACATGCCTTTATACACCAGGCTGTGAAGAGGTAAAAATCCTTTAATTCTAAAGAATTCTTAAGAATTAAGTCAATCTTTGAATGTGATCATAAGATTTTAATCATCTCTTGGCATATTAACAAATCCATTACAGCTGAGAAATCCTTGTAAGAACAAATGCCATATTAACCATTGTTGTTTGTGTGTCCAAGAGTATCACCTTTCTGCTGGTTTAGAAGCTATACAATGTGGAGTGCTTGGTGCTTTACTAGGATAGGACAATTCACTGAAAGGCTGTGCACTACTGTTAGCTTGGTTTGAAAATATCAATCCATTTGCAGGATCCAAAATTAATGAGATTATTTCATTACAACTTTCAGGAGACATAATTTCCAAGCTAACTATAGTCACAAAGGCTTTTAAAGGTGTCATTAAGAAGTTTCAGAAACTTGCATAATTTTAGCTGCTGTTTATACGAAATAATGTAGTTACAAACCAAAATCTAAAGATGACTCCATTTAATTCTTTTCCTTTTTTCCCCAGCTTTAATGTAATTGTATAAAGAGTTACTTTCCTGAATAAGATAAATTGCTCCTTTCAAAGTTACTTAAATCTTGGAGATGATGCAGTTGGAAAAATTTGTGTTCAGTAATTTAATGAAGTATAAAACATTAATTTTGTAAAATTTACACTTTTAAAAGTATATCCTAAAGAGATTTATCAAGATGCAATGATTTGTTATTGTATCTGTATTAAATGCTTTTTAGTAACATGTCAATATATCAACATATGAATTGAATATATTTAGTTCAACAAATATTAGAGAACCTACCATAAGTTGGTCTCCAAGAGTGACAAAGATGAATAATGTGTCTTTTTGGCCTTCCAGAAATATTGAGAGCAAGGTAAGTGATTGATAGGTACGAAAATGCCTACCACAAAAGGTAGCAAAAGCTAGGGATTGCAAAAAAAAAAGGTACTAGAAGCAAAGGGATTAAGATAAAAATCCTTTTGGATAATTTCAAAAGATTTCCTCTAGTAAGTGGTTGAGATAACCCATGAAGGTTGAGTTTAATTTCTCCTAGAGGAGACACTTATAATAAATCTGTGCTGCTTTTAAGTGATTAATAGTAGAAAAATGTCATACAACAGTCCGAAATAGATATAACTTTAATACTTACTTTTGTCTAATTTCATGAAGTATAGTGTGTTGAATAAAAATTTAAGTTCTAAATATTTTATACCTTCAGTTATATCCAGGAGAATTTTTGTTTCCTTAATAGGAAATACCTAGCATTACTCTGACCCTCCTCAGATCAGTCAGGATTCCATTGGAGACAAGTTAAATCAGGATTGCTGGAGTGGGGGTTCAGATACTGGTATTTTGCAAAAGTCCTCTAGATATTTTTAAATTTTTTAAAAAAAAATATTTATTTATTTATTTATTTATTTAACAGATAGAAATCACAAGTAGGCAGAGAGGCAGGCAGAGAGAGAGAGTGCGGAGGAAGCAGGCTCCCCGGCTGAGCAGAGAGCCCGATGTGGGGCTCGATCCCAGGACCCTGAGATCAAGACCTGAGCCGAAGGCAGAGGCTTTAACCCACCGAACCACCCAGGCGCCCCGATAATTTTAATTTTTAAGAAAGATTTTATTTTTAAGTAATCTCTATCCCCAAGGTGGGGCTCAAACTCCCACCCAGATATCAACAGTCCGACCCTCCACTGACTGAGCCAACAAGGCACCCCTCTAGGTAATTTTAAGGTGCGGTGAGGATAGCAGACCACCAGGCTAAATTTTAGTTGAGCAATTTTGGTCTTACTAATAACCGATTTGCTTTCCTTTGCTGGTTCAGTAAATAATTAGAATTTTCCCAATAACACTCTTTTATTAGCTACCACTGGACTATTTACCAGGCGCCAGGCATAGTGCCAAACATTCTTTTGTGCATTATCTTATCTAATTTTCATAGCAAGGTGTATTTCCAAATTTCTTGCCCAGCTAACTGTCCCATTCAGGGACCCAAGAACTTACCCACTGCACCACACCGCTTCTCTCCTCTAATTCACTCCTGATATGGAACTGTCCAGAACACCAAAGTCTATCAGCAGTTATAAATAAATGTTATCTGCAAAGAGCAACCAAGAATGCAAATGACACAAGAACGAGTATGGAGGATACCAGGAAGTGACACTGTAGGCTGATCAGGCGATCCAAAATCTCCAATTCCCAGGTCCTCCCAACCCCTCTTCCAGCCGTTAACCACCCCTAAACCCCACTTTTAAAGCTCCCTGGTCCTTGACGGTCAGGGCGAGAATAACCTTTGAATACAAAGGGTCAAAAAGCCAGCCCAGGCATTCCCCAAATCCGAAGCTGCAGTCCAGGGGTTCAGTCATCACTGGAGATGGGGAAAAGCCTTCTGGAGCCTTCCACAGCAGCCCACCGACTTAGTGAAAAGGGAGGAAATGAGGGGTGGTGGTGGGGTGGAGCGGGGGGCATGGAGCGAAGGAGGCGCTGAAGAGTTCGCCCTCCCCAGAGCCTTGGGTGGGAGACCTCGCAGCAAACTGCGGAAGGTGGGACGCTTGGCTGGAAACTAACCACCCATCCCCCCCGCATTCTCTACTACCTCGAGGGGAGAGCGGGGTGAGTGCCAGCCAGTCCAACCATATTTGCCGCCCTTCAGGATCCCGGGGCAGGCGGGCGAGTACGGTCCTGTGCCGCACCCTGGAGCAAGGGCGCGACCGCCGTGTCAGTTGTTTGGGGAGAGCGGCTGGCCCGACCCTAGTGCACAAACCCCGATTTGACTGAAGGCACTGAAGCAGGGACCCCGGCTCCTGCTTGTGGCGAAGGGCTGCCGGCTCACCCCAACGCGGTGCGCAGCTGGCGCGGGAGCTTCCTACTCGGGAGGATCCCTAGGGCAGCCCGCGCTGGTTGCCATGGCAACCCCACGCTCCTGGCGGAGCCGGCGCGCGCCGCGGGGCTCAGTCACTACCGGAAGTGACGTGTTTCACCTGCCAAGCGAGGGTGGGGTGGGACGGGGGTGCTGAGGTGCCGCCGCCGCCAGCCAGTCGGGAGCGCGCAGGCACCGGCTGACTGAGACCCCGGGTGAGAGCCGCCTACCTTCAGTCACCGCCCACGGCCGGGCAGCCACCATGGCGCTTCTGCTGCGCTTGGTCCTCTTGTGCGGAGTCGCGGGTGAGTAGGGGGCAATTTGGTTCCTAGGGTTCCTATTGCCGGCACCGCCCTGGGGCGCTCTCTGCCTGCGGCCACCCGGGAACAATGAGGCGTGGGGGAGGGGACGGGTGCGATCTGGGGGCGCTGCGGCAGTGGTGGCTGTGCGGGCGGTATTGCACCCGGGTGGTTTTGCGGGGCCAGGCGTGCGAGCCGAGAAGGTGGAACGGCTCGAAATGGAGCCATGCGGGGGCGTAAGATGCGGGGGGGCGGGGGGAGCTGGGGGTAGTAGGGACCGATCCCTGAGATGGGGGGCGGCGGTGGAGGGGCTCCCCGGGCGCGGGTGGGTGGGCGCGGCGTGCCGGGTGCGCCTGGCGTCTTTCCCAGACCATTCTTTGCTGCGGGTGCGAGCTTTGCCGTATTTGCTCTTGCCCTTTCTCTTGTTAGCTCGTGTGGTGTCCGTGCGGGATTACCAGATTTCAGAAGCCTAGGGTGCGAGTTTCCAGGTGTTGAGCAGTCCAGGCGGGGAGGCTGAATTACAAACGCCATGATTAAATAGACACTGAGCTCTTCCGTGCCTCGGTGCGTCCAGGCTACCTCTAGGAAAGAGGCGCTGAAGGAACAGTAGCTTGAGCATTCTTGGTCTCATAGACGAGGCGAGCCCAAGCACAAGACAGTAGCTTGAGCATTCTTCATCTCGTAAGAGGCGAGCCCAAGCACGAGCTGTTAACTAGACGGTAGCTCGACGAAGTAGATGGTTGGGAATCCAAACTAGGTTCCTGCAAAAATGCAGTCATAATTTTTGCAGTCCCGGAGCAAAGTGCAAAGAAGAAATCGTAAGCTCGGCTTGCGTTTATGATGAGTTAATTCGTTTTGAAGATAAGAGGGGATGACTTATACAGGGCAATTCCTGAAGGATTCGCCAAGTACATTTTTTGACTACGCCTCCCTCAGGAGGGGAAAAAAAGCATTTTAAAAATGTGTGGACCATTAGAAGGCGTAATCATTTGACGCTTTAAAAAAACTGATCTCTGGCAGTGTTTTAACTAACTGATCTTGTTTGTCAAAGTAGGCACATGTCACGTTTAGAACCAGATGGTTAATTTTAAAAAACCCAACGGTGCGACCCTCAGGAGGCACACTTTGTGTAGTCTCTGGAAGGACTTTTTTTTTTTAAGTGTTGGAAAGGAGCGGGTGGCCCTTTTTGTTGGGATGGCTCTCTGCTTCCTGTTGAAATGTTAATTCCATTGTTGGATGCCACATCTGTGAGCATTACTCATGGGATCAACATTCTATTAACAAGTCTAATCTTCGATAGATAACACCACTTCCACCTTTTTGATACATATCATTTAGACTTGGGTGAAATTTCCAAAGTAAAGCTTCTGGAAAGGATGAAGGGTCAGTAACCAGTTTACATGGTACATTCCCACCTTTGTTTTTGTCAAAGACTAAACTGAAATTGAAGTGGATAATGCATGTTCTCTCTGGGAAAAATATTTTAAGCTACATCTAGAGCAGAAAAGTGGAATAACATAAACCATGTAGAGGATCACCTCCCCCCATGCCACCCTCCCCCTGGGGGGTTTCCAGATAATTGTATGGATTTCATTTTTTCTGGACACCTCACTTTGTTAGGAACAATCTCAGCTGAGGATATTTTTGATACAGAGTCATTCTACTCATAAACCGTATACTAGGATAGTGAACTTCTCATGAAAGCACTGTTGTCTTTAGCTTAACAAGACAACTATTTTTAGGTACAGTTTTCCAGCTTAGGGAACAACTCAAAAAGCTCTGTAATTGATCTATGGCTTTAAGTATTTCTTCAGATAACTCTTGCCATTTTAGGCATTCATTCCTATGAATCTGATTTGAGTGGTAACATGATTGGCTTCTACATTTGGCAAAACAAAGTGGAGGAGGCTTACATATGAAAAATCACAGTGCTATTTTTTCTCTAGATCTATTTCCAGATGAGTTGTAAAGAGTTTTGTCATATATTCTGGTTGCTAGTGGAAGTCCTTTTGATGTATTTTATTACCTGTCCAGTATCGAGTCACACTGTAGCAATGGTAGTAATATTAGAGCCTTGATTGAACAGTTATTAAATGCCAGGGCACTGTTAAGGGCTTTACGTATACTCCATCTACCTAGCAGTTCTGGAGGGTATGTATTGTAATGATCCCTGTTGCACATGTGAGGAAACTGAGGTGCAGAGTAGTTATATAACTTAATTTGCTAAGGTCACAGATTTCCTCCTTAATCCTTGCTCTTACCACTATGCTATTTTTGCCTCTAAAGCAGCCATTTTCCTCTTTGATTACCTCTAATTGACCTTCTCAATTTCTATCACTGGTTGTCTGCCTTGTAGTAAGAACCTCTGCTGGTTTGACTATGTGCCAAATACTGAAGACTTTCATTTTAGCCCTTTATTTTCTTAATCTTAGTTCATGCTCTCAGACACAATTACAATAACACGAGGAACCAGGGCTTAGGCGGGTGTTATATCAGCATCAACATCACCTGAGGATCTTGTTAAAGTTTGGGGTGCTGCTGTTTCTCACACACTGTCAACATGAGTGAAGCTGAAAAGTACTTGTCTTCCCACCACTTGTTAGCCTTTGATGGCTGCAGGCCTCTGTCCTTTCTGTGTGCCTCAGTTGCTTTGTGTGTCAAGAATAGGGATCCTACCATCTCAGAGTCATTACAGAGCAGAGTGAAATGTTTTATCATTTTGCTTGGAGTCTTCCTTTGCATAAAAAAATATGAAGATTAAATGTGAACTTTTCCCCCTCCATATGCCTCTCTTTACTGTCTACATATTGGCCATAATACCAACCACCTAAAAAAAAAGTTGCCCCTCCTCCAAGGCAAGCCACTTTACAATGGCTCTTTACCCATTTGTCCTGGGGTGTCCATCAGTAGTTACTCAGTTTATCTCATTGCACGAGGGGCATTGAAGGGCATTACTTGTGTTCTTATTATAGTCCCAGTGTTAGCTTATGGCATGTCACAGAGAGCAAATGTTCAGCAAATGTCTTATGACTGAAGGTTTGCAGCCTTTTTAATCAGTAGGGCCATGTATATGCTGTAGCTCTCATCAGTTCCAGCTCTCTCTCCCTTCTCATCAAATAAAGACGGTTCTTGGTAGTGGACATTCCAGTTGCCTTGTATCATTCAGTTGTTAGTCTAAAGAAGTTCTAAGCTTTTGCTTTACCTTTGATCTCATTGTTCTATTCCACTTCAGTTGCCAGAGAGAACAGTAACTGTTTGGCAAATCCATTTATCTTTTTGGAGCTCCTTCATACCTGTTTTGGTTCTTTCCCACCCTGCTAACCTGCTCTTCATCGAACTTGTCGTAGGTCCCTTAAATACCAGCCTTCCCCATGATTTGACCCATAGTCCTCTTCTCTCAATCTTAAATGTGGGTGACCTCATTTATAATCTCCAAATAGTTGCTAGTGACTTAAAAGTAGTGCCAGCTCAGCCCACCTCTCCTTTGAATTCTGCGCCACTATTTCCAACTGCCTAACTTTTACATTCCACCTGAAATGCACTTTAGTACCTCAGATCCTACATGTCTGGAGCCAAATTCATCCATTAATTAATTGATTACATGATTTAGTCATTCAGGTATTTATTGCTTACTATGTTCTGTGCTGTGCTAGGTACCCTTATGGTAGTATAGAACTTCGAAAGGTGCAAATTTTGGTAGGACACACCCAGCAGATGATACAGGTTTTGCAAAGGCACAGAGATCTGAAAGGGTAGGATGTGTCTTGGGAGATGAGAAATTCAGTTCATTAAAGCATCTAAGCAGTACCTCTCCAACTTTTGATGTGTATCTGAATCGTTCTCATAAGAAAGTTGGGTGAGGCCCGAGATTCTGCTTTTTTAACAAGTTCCTCATGATGTCACTGCTGACCACACTCTGGGTGAGTGAAGCTCTAGGGCTGAGCCAAGAGCTTAGTAGGAGATGTAAGATGATTGACATTTGTCAAGTTATACTATCCGTGGTGGCATTGAGAAGCTTGTGGAGCCATTAAAGAAGTGAGATTATACGCTGAGATTATTCGCTTAAATGATGAACTCAGTAGCAGTCCTGGAGGCAGGTAGAAACAACGGGTCTAACACTAACACAGGAAGCTATCTGGGATGATGTACACAGAAGCAGCCCCTATGGAAAAACAGTGGTGTTGGGCCTCCTCTCTGATCTAAAAAGTTGTCTTGAGGGAAATGCACTGAAGCCTGATACCTGGTTGGTTGCAAGAATTAGTTGGAGAGAAGCAGTAAGATTCCTGGCTTTGAGTGAATGGGGAAGTCACTGACCTACAGAGGGAAAAAAGAGGAACACGTTTTAGAGGGAACAACCAGCAAGCTTGAGTTTGGACAGGTGGTATTTGAGGCACCTGAGGGGAATGGAGGTAAAAAAAAAAATGTCTAGGAGGAAGATTGAAACAAAGGTCAGGATCTTGGGAAAGACTGATTGGTGGTAGAGAATTGACAATGGCTGCTGAGAAGTGCTATCTGTGTCGGGTTAACCAGGACGAGCTGGTGGGACTAGGAGAGATGGTGCAAGGTGACATGGGAGTGCACCATCTAGTAAGTACACAGCAGGTGAACAGTGGGAAGTGTTGTGGGGGATGTAAGACAACTGTGGGATGAGGGTGTCCCAGAAACTGGTGCAAAAACGAAGCCAGCGGGTCTTACTATTAGGAAATTATTGGGAACATTCAGGAAGTTCTTGATTCCACAGGGAGGACACTGTCTATAGTGGGTAAAGCTAGATTTTCATAGATTAAAAAGCATGGGCATCAGGTAAGTAAAGAAAGAAAAACATACCAGCATTTGCAGTTGGCTAGACAGTGAAGCGTTGCATATACGACCTTCATCCCAAGGTACAGCAGCAGACAGAGGGGATAAAGGTAGAAGCCAGCAGATAAGGACTCCTGTAACTTCCAGCGACCAGACCCAGAGCCTTACTTTTCATTTTTCTTCGTGTACCCAGTTTCCTCCTTGCACCTTAAATGTTAGGGTTCCTCAAGGTAGGGCTTCAGTTAGCATTTATGTTTTGACAGCTTCCAGTCTATTTTTAGTCTCTCTACCAAGCTTCTCCCATCATTTGGAACTCCCACTTAACATCCCCTGCTTAGACTTCCCACGGGCACTACATAATCACTGCTCCCTCTCCCATTAGGTGGCTTTTTCAGCCATCAAAACGCCCAGGCAGAAATATGGGCACCCTACCTTCCTATTCCTTTCATCTGCTTACATCCAGCATCTCTTCAGATGGTTGAAATAGCTTTGTTGGCGTCCGGTAAGTGAATTTTCCCTGCTCTGAACATATTACATTACTGGAGCATGTTCTTTTTTTTTTTTTTTTTTTTTTTAAGATTTTATTTATTTATTTGTTAGCGAGCACAGGCAGACAGAGAGGCAGGCAGAGGCAGAGGGAGAAGCAGGCTCCCTGCCGAGCAAGGAGCCCGATGTGGGACTCGATCCCAGGATGCTGGGATCATGACCTGAGCCGAAGGCAGCCGCTTAACCAACTGAGCCACCCAGGCGTCCCTGGAGCGTGTTCTAACGGTTATCAAGTGGGCCTTTTTTATAATTGTTTTTCCTCAACAGGCTGTACATTTCATGATGTGTCAAGGATTATCTGTTTATTCCTTATTTTGTTCCCAGTGTGTGCACAGTGCCTGTTAATGATATCAATGGTGAAAGTGTTCCAGACAGGAATTGATGTATATTGACTTGAGAAAAAGACCCAGAGGGAAAGAGCATTTGAAGGTCAAGACTAGGTACAGCATAACAACAACGAAAAAGAATAGGTACATCATGGAAGAGGTGAGCAGGGCTGGGCTCAGTATTCTGCACAGGCCAGCTTGGTGTTTGGTGTTTGTCAGCCTTGCTGTGCATTCAGTAATGGAGTGCATTTGTGCTAATACTCAGTCTCATTTTAATTTCCTGTTGCAGCCTGTTCTCCCAGTCCCCTTGTTTCTGTCTTTCCTCTCTTACATACAAATCATTATCAGGTGTAATTAAATAAAGGCAAGAATTGTTACTGGGAACTTTTAATTTGGTTCATTTGTTCATTCGGTGGCCAGCAGGGAATGGATGTGGACTTTAAAATGATAAAGTAACCCAGACATAATTAAAAATTATCTAAGGAAAATGAACTTATGACTTTACCCTATTGTTTTTCATCTATCTTGTTTTTGTTTTTTTTTAAAGAAAACTAATACTCTAGAATAATTGTTAGATTGGTATTGGAATTAGACTGGTTTCTGTTAAGAGTGTGGTGCTATGTATCAGTAAAAAGCAGTAACCTTTTCTGTTGCTGGTTCCCTATCTTATTTTCTACCCAACTCTTTTGGGGGGCTGAAATGACAAATTGTGGAATGGGAGGGAATTGAGAAAACGTCACCCTGGCATGATGAAGTGATCTGTTACAGAAACTGGTTTGGAGTTCGTGGTTAGGTTTGGTGATCTCTTGGGGCTCCATTATTGGCATTGCTTTGTTGTTTGTTCACTCTGTTGAATCCATCACTGTCTCTGTGTAAAAATGTAAAGGAAGCTGAAAATGTTTTTACATTCGGTGGTGAAATGGTGACTTAAAGAGATAGTTTCTCTTTTGTGCTTTCCCACAAGCCTTTTCCTTTTTTTTTTTTTTTTTAGATTTATTTATTTATTTGACAGACAGAGATCCCAAGTAGGCAGAGAGAGAGAGTGAGAAGAAGCAGGCTCCCCGCTGAGCAGAGAGCCCGATTCGGGGCTTGATACCAGGACCCTGGGATCATGACCTGAGCTGAAGGCAGAGGCTTTAACCCACTGAGCCACCCAGGCGCCCCTCATTTTTTTTTTTTTTTTTTAAGATTTTACTTATTTGACAGAGAAAGAGAGAGAGCACAAGCCGGGGGGAGCAGTAAAGGGAGAGAGAGAAGCAGATTCCTCGCTGAGCAGAGAGCCCAACGGGGAACTCAGTCCCAGGACCCTGGGATCATGACCTGAGCCAAAAGCAGAGGCTTAACCATTTGAGCCACCCCGGCATCCTCCCACAGGCCTTTTCTGTCACCTTTCTTCCCTCACCGCATTGACTCACTCTTCTAGGTTTCTAATAAAGAGTGAGCCAATTAGAGTTTAAGCATTAAAGGCTTTAACTTTGACTCAGCAGTATTTGCAATGTATTTTAATTAGCAGTGTGCTATAGAAGAGAAGACTGGCCTGGCCTGTTGACAAAGAGAAGGTAGGCTAAGGGAGGGAGATAATAACAGTCTATTTTTAGGGTAGCTGTGAGATCAATGGCATGGCTTAGTGTGTCTTTTGATAGTTGGTGAGAAAAAGGATTAACAGTCAAATTAACCAGTGTTAATTGGTTAACTGAGACAATGCAAATTTCCTTTGAAACTATTAAATCGCTTTCATTATTTCAAAGGCATTTTACAAGTTGGAATGGGAATGACTTTGATTTCATTTACTTCCAAGAAATAAAAACATACTTCAATTTCAGGTAACTAATTGTGCTTACTTTTTCACCATCCCATAGTGTAAATGTATGTTCTGAGTGAGTTTTAAAAGTTTCTCCAGAGGACTGGTAGTTTGGCTGCACAGATCACATGCTCTCAAGGAATCTCAAGAAACACTCAGAGTGAACCAAATTCAGCCACATCTCTGTTGAATTGTTAGAGTGACTGTAGCTGACCTTTCAGTCTCACTTGGATTCCCCAGTGAACAGAGCTTTGAACTCTTGAATACCAGATGATTCCCATGGGGGTTTTCCCTGATGGGCCAGACAAAAACCTTTGAGAGTTGGTGCCCTGGGTTGTTGTACAGTAAGAATTGAGAGGAATCTTTACTTGGTTGTACAATGTGAAATCTGATACATTTAGTATACGTGCTGGAAGCAAGCACTGAAATCTGATACTTTTAGAATGAACTGGTAATTCTGGGCTAGAAAAGTGAATTGTATCTTTTTTCCCCCTTAACATATATATATATATTTTGTTTCAAAAAACTCAAAAACATTATGCAAGTTTTAAATTTATATTTTGCCAAAATAGGTATCAATATATGCATTATTTATATAACTTCATCAGTGATGGAATTTGAATCAGTACTATAAACATGTTGCAGTCACTAAATCTAGATCATCACAGTGAACCAAAATGCATAGTTGTTACTATGTAACTTGGATGAGGTGGAGGGGGAAGCCCTCAAGTGGTGGGAGACCAGCCAAGGGACAAGCCAACTTCCCTGCTGAGATAATGATGATAGCTGAAACCAAGAGTCAGATGCCTAACAGACTGAGCCATGCAGGTGCCCCAATGTAACTTATTTTTTAAGTTAATTTTATAAGTGCCTCATTTGAATCTGCTCTCCTGACAACCTCTGGGTAGGAAGGAGATTTTGTATTATTATCATTTAAAGGAATTAGGGAACACAAGCATGGACAGTGGAAGAGGGAGAAGCAGGCTTCCTGCCAAGCAGAGAGCCCAGTGTGGGGCTCGATCCCAGGATCTAAGCCAAAGGCAGGCATTTAACCACTGAGCCACCCAGGCACCCCGGGGTGATGGAATTGGAGGTCTTGGATTCCTCAGCTCCAGCAGGTTGTACCTTGTAGAAATATTTGAGTCTAGAGTGAGATATTATAGTTCTTCAAAAAGAGTATTGTTTAGCCCAGTATATACAAAATATCATTTCTATATGTGATCAAATTAAACATTAATAAGATTAATTTTTTTCCCTCATACTAAGTCTGGTTAGCCATGTTAAGTGCTCAGTAGCCATGTGTGGCTAGCAGCTACCCTGTTGGTCAGCACAAGTCTAGAAATTGGAGCTTTAGTTCTAGTCACCTTCTAACATATCTAGTCTCCGAACATCCTACTAACTAAAAAATCATGCGTATGATGTGCTCATGAGATAATTATAATTATTTGTATTACACAGTATTCCTGTTGGTAACAAGTTAAATAAGGTCTCTTGTTTCTTAGTTTCTTGAATTATCAGATCATTTGTTATTATGTACAAAATTATATCAATTGCCTTTATACAAGCTCTATACATTTACATTTTAGGTGTGAGGGAGAAAAAAGAAATACATGCACAAAAAAAAATCACATTTTTAACTTGCCTCTGAGGGAAATAAATGCATTTATGGGAAGGTAGAAAATAAGGACAGACTGGCCCCTGTTGATGGTTGCTAGGGAAATTTGAATTCACTTTGGGATATTAGAAAGAAATTAATGGGAGATTGAGGCAGTCAAGTTAGACATGCTTACAACAGGTGATTTTCTTATTGTAATTAACCTTTTCTTTATTACGGTCAGGATTTTCCATAAGGAGATAATATTTACTCATTTTGCTCTTATATCTATTTCTTTGCTTTCTAATTTTCTGTGATCTCATCTTTATAAGACACTTTACCTGAGTTTTGTTTTGTGTATGTGTATTAGCTTTGCTTTTAGCCAAGTACTCAGTTACTTTTACTGTTCCATGTAAACCTCATAAAAACAGGTTTTTATGAGCAAGGACCTTTGGGCCTCACCACCCTCTACCCCACTTCTGGTTACTTTAAAACCAGAATTTCTTCTGTAATCCAGGGTTCCCTGGTCAGAGCTCAGTTCTGTCTCTGACATGGATTTATCTTACAGGCCAGTTTCTTTGCTCCTGCTCATGGACTGTGGTGTACAACTATGTACATTGGGGAGACTTTATTGTCCCAATGTGGCTAGACTTTTTTGTTTGTAAAGTCCATTTATAAAACATTGGGACATTATATTTTTAACAAAAACAGAAGTAACCTTTGTCTCTAACTCCTTCAGCTCTTTCACATTTCTTTGAAAGCAAACCTTTTAGGAGCACCTGGCTGGTTGAGTGGGTAGAGCATGCAACTCTTGATCTTAGGGTCATGAGTTTGAGCCCTATGTTGGAGGTAGAGTTTACTTCAAAAAAATTTGAGAATTAAAGAAAAGTAAACCTTTTCTCTGAAGTATGACATACATAGAGAAGCACAAAGTTTAAAGCGTTATTTACAAGTAAACAGGTAAGAGAGTTTTCACAAAGCAGAAACAGCTGTTTAATCTCACCCTGATCAGGAAATAGGATATATGCCACATTTCTCATTTGAAAACAATCTTTCATGGGCACCCGGGAGGCTCAGTTGGTTAAGTGGCTGCCTTTGGCTCAGGTTGTGGTCCTAGGATTGAGCCCCGCATCCCCGCATTGGGCTCCCTGCTCCCTCACTCTACCTGCCCACTCCCCTTGCTTGTGTACACTCTCTGTCAAATAAATAAGTGAAATCTTTAAACAAACAAAACAACCCTTCCTTGACCACACATCGCACTTACTACTTTCCTTCTACCCTTGAGACCCAGTGGTCTCAAAACAGTGGTCACTTCTGTTTCTTCTCACACATCTCAAGTTCACAGCCTTTCCTAGCGACTTCTTAACTCTCTTCTGATTTCTAACTATGTAGATTCTTGTTAACACTTTATAGAAATGGAATTATACAGTCTATGTTTTTGTTTTGTTTTTTAAATAATTTTTAAAAAATTTTAATAAACATACAATGTATTATTAGTCCCAGGGGTACAGGTCTGTGAATCGCCAGGTTTACACACTTCACAGCACTCACTATAGCACATACCCTCCCCAATGATGTGTTTTTTGTCTAACTTTCACTTAACACATTAGAAAGATTATTGATTTTGTGTAGCTGTAGTCTGTTCATTTGCATTGCTATATGGGATTCTGTTGTGTGACTATATCACAATTGATTTACCTATTTTATTACTAATGGACTTTTTCCCCAATTTTTTGCTATTGTGAAAAATGCTGCTGTGTCATTCTCATTCATTCTCATTCAGTGCAAATACGTACACATTTCCCTACCCGTGAGTGGGGTCCCAAAGGTAATACCTATGTTTAGCTTTAGTTGAAATTGCCAAGCAGCTTTCCAAAATTGATCGTACCAGTTGATACTCCCACCAATAGAGAATGAGATTTTCAGTTATTCCACATCCTCCTCAGGGTCTTTTTTCATTTTGGCTTTTCTGGTGGGTGTATAGTGCCATATCATATTTTTAAACATTATGGAAGTTTTTAAATATATAAAATGAAAAATGGTACGACAAAGCTCAGCTTCATCAGCAATGAACTTGTATCATTTGGATTCATGATACCATTCTCTAACCCACCTTTCCCATTCGTCTTCACAGATATTTCAGACTTGAAACTGTCTCCAGAAACCCTCTACCTATGTTTTTTCTGCCTCTTTTATTCCAAGTAAATGCTGTATGCCTCCTTTGTCAGAGAAGAAAAATAGAGGCTATCAGTTACAAATTCCCTTAATTTCTTGTACCTCAGTGTATAAGCTTATCCACAATTGTACCAGTCTCTTGTGTCCTTTCCTTCATTCTTATCTATTAATTAGTTTATTAATTTATTTTATGGTTCACTTATTTATTTATTTTGGAGAGAGAGAGAGAAAGCACATTTGCACATGAGCTGGGGAGGGGCAGAGAGAGGAGAAGAGAGAGAATCTCCCGCAGACTCTCCCATGAGTGTCGAGTCCCATGCAGGGATCCATCTCACAACCCTGAGATCATTCATGACCTGAGCCAAAATCAAGAGTCCGACACATAACTGACTGAGCCACCCAGGTACTCCCCTCTATTCTTATTTAAAGGTGTCTTGTTTCCTATTTTCTAAGCACCTTTCTTTTGTGGGGTGTTGGTCCTTCAGTCTCTGAGTTTTCTGCTATGGGTATTTTTAAGCCTCTTTCATTCTATTTGCTCTTTCCCTTTGACTCGTATAAACATGTGCTACATTTCTTATTTCAAAACAACCCTTCCTTGAAAGCCCCCATCACACTGTACCTCTTCCTCCTACCCTTGAGAGCCAGGTTCCTCAAAACAGTAGTCGCTTTTGTCTCTACTCACACATCTCAACCTCTGTAGATAGATCCATCCCATTGCAACTCCCCAGAGCCATCACTAAATCAGATTTGGCCCAGGTCACTCATTGTGCTCTTTTTTCAAACTTAGTAGATACATTTTAGAGTCATTTGTTTACATAACATATTTTGAGTTCTTCCTGTATGCAAGGCACTGCTAAATGTGAGGGATAGGGGCACATGGGTGGCTCAGTGGGTTAAGCCTCTGCCTTCGGCTCAGGTCATGATCCCAGAGTCCTGGGATCGAGCCCCGAGTTGGGCTCTCTGCTCAGCGGGGAGCCTGCTTCCACCTCTCTCTCTGCCTGCCTCTGCCTGTCAAATAAATGAATAAAATCTAAAATAAAATAAATGTGAGGGATAAAAGATTAAAAAACACCTTCTCAACAGTAGACTTTTGTCCTAGTAGAAGTGATGGGCCTGTAAGATGACAGTAAATTGCCATGTTAGATACTGTTTATTGAAAGGTGATACCAAGTTGTGTTGGAACTGTTCTAAAAGCTTTTCATACATTCTTTTATTTAATTCTTACAGTGGAGTAGGCATTATTACTATCAATATTAGGAGAAAAACACTGATTTAAAAAGGCTGGAAATTTGCTGATAGCCAAGCATTTAGTAAGCTCAGTATGAATTTGAACCCAGATCTGGCTTTGGAGCCCAATATATTAATGGATAGAACTGCTTCCATAATACAGTATGCTGATGTTTTCAGAAATGAATGTCTGCACGTGTAAGTGAGCTCCAGGAACTGCTGCTTACTGCCCTTGAGTTGTGGAAGAAGGGGAGGAGATGGGTGTCAGGGAAAGACTTCTTGGTTGATTGATTGTCTAAAATTAGGACTTACTTAGATCTGAAATAGATATTTTAGTTCAACACCATTAATTTTGTGTGAGCCCTAAAGTAGCAACAACATGTACAAAATGATAGTGGGTTTTGTTGTTGTTGTTGTGTTTGTGACAGATAACAAACAGATTCCTAGTCTGGTATTTATTTCCCTGTTGAAAGAAGTTCACCCAGGGGCACTTGTCTGGCTCCCTCTGTAGAGCAATGCTGCAGCTCTTGCTCTTGGAGTTGTAAATTGAAGCCCCACATTGGATGTAGAGATACTTAAAAATAAAGTTAAAAAAACAAAACAAAAACAGATAAAGATTCACCCAAACTCCTGAACCATGTGCTACCTAAAATTCCTTCTCCCTAGAAGTTTTAGTATAGCAGAGGAAAAGTGTGAATTCCAAACCCTCCTCCACTCATGGTGATTGGGATAGGGTCTAAAACCTCCTGGTTCATAGTGATACTTATTTATTTATTTAAAGATTTATTTATTTATTTATTTATTTGTCAGAGAGAGAGAGAGAGCACAAGCTGGGAGAGCAGCAGGCAGAGGAAGAAGCAGGCTCCCCGCCAAGCAAGGAGCCTGACATACAGGCCTAGATCCCAGGACCCTGAGATCAGGCCCTGAGCAGAAGGCAGCTGCTTAACCGACTGAGCCAGGTGCCCCCATAGTGATTTTGAAAACAAGATCTCTGTGTTCAAGGGTGTTTACTGGTGAACGTCTACTTACAGGATCAATGTGGCTTGGCAGTTTTGTATCTTGCTCCTCATAGTGGCTTAGATACCTCTCAGTATCTCTTTTTTCATTGTAAAATGGGATAATGGTTATACCTCCTTCAGAGTTATGAGAATTTAGAGTTAATATATATATACACTTTGGAAAAGTGTCTGACACATAATAGGCACCCAGTCACTGTTAACTGTTTGTTGTTAAGATAATGATTTCCTCATTTCCATCTCTGTTTACTTCCTGGACACCTGTGGGAAGCAGGGAGCTGGGAATTTGCATTTAAAAAACTGCATAGAAAACCATATAAGTCCACTTAATGTCATTTCTCATTCTTATTAACTTACCTAACTATAAGTATTATTTTCTTAGCTCTGACTACATATTAACTGACTGTACTGGGTACCCCACATGGGAATTAAACAAGCAAAACCTCTAAAGCAAGGGCATAATTTCTACCTTCCTCTAAGTATTTTTCTTCTCTCCCCCAGCAATATTGGAAGGCCTAGTTGGAGTACTTAACTATAACATTAACATATTTAAAATGTTTTTTTTTCTTCTTCCTTTCTAGAAACACTCACTATTTAGGTGATTTTTATAAATTGCTAATCCCAAAGCAACTTTCCTGGTGAAAAGGAAAGTTGCCACAGGTTGGAGGGAGGTCCAGGAAATGATCTAAATAGCATGGCAGTTGGCATTTTTAAGCATGGCGGTTGGCTTTTTTTTTTTTTTTTAAAGATTTTATTTATTTATTTGACAGAGAGAGATCACAAGTAGGCATAGAGGCAGGCAGAGAGAGAGGGGGAAGCAGGCTCCCCGTTGAGCAGAGAGCCGGATCTCCATGACCCAAGCTGAAGACAGAGGCTCAACCCTCTGAGCCACCCAGGCGCCCCGCAGTTGGCATTTTTAAAAGCATTTCTATTTATTTTATTTTTATTTTTTTAAGTAAACTCTGCACCCAATAGGAGGCCCAAATTCAGACTCTGAGATTAAGACCAACTTACTCTACTGACTGAGCAGCCAGGTGCTCTGGCAGTTGCATTTTTGCAGATATTGGAATATCCTAGAGACTTGATGGCTAACACAGGCATCTGGACTATTTGTTATCAGATACACACAACAGAATTACACTTGTCCTGATCAACATGTCCCTTAAACGAATCAGTTCCTGATTTACCCAGTTTGTTTCTTAACATTAAAATAGTAACTCTTATGACATTCTTTGACATTTCTCAAAAGGAATTAATATCAAGTAAATTATAACCATTGATGGTTAAGGTCATCATAATGTAGCCCTTCCAAGAAATCAAAGAAATATGCAAGACTTTCAGAATGTAAATTTAAATTCTTTTTCCCCCTAGTCCTTTTCCCCCTAGTCCTTTTCCCCCTTTTCAGTTAATATCTTTGGAATGACTCCAGATATTTTGAGAAACCATGTATCAGTATGTAGTATTTTTTATTTTTGTTTCATGTTCTAAGGATAGTTGAAAAAATAGGACAAGTAAGTTTTCTTCAGCTACAGTTGTGATTTCAGAGTGTTTAAAAATAGGTTTCTTGGGACGCCTGGGTGGCTCAGTTGGTTAAGCGGCTGCCTTCGGCTCGGGTCATGATCCCAGCGTCCTGGGATCGGGTCCCACATCGGGCTCCTTGCTCGGCGGGGAGCCTGCTTCTCCCTCTGCCTCTGCCTGCCTCTCTCTGCCTGTGTTCTCTCTCTCTCTCTCTCTCTCTAACTAATAAATAAAATCTTTAAAAATAGGTTTCTTTTTAAATTTTTCTTGATGTCCAGTTTCTTTCATTTTAATGTAACTATATGTAAAGTTGCTTACATGTTAGTTTCTTTTTTTAAAATATTTTATTTATTTATTTGACAGAGATCACAAGTAGGCAGAGAGGCAGGCAGAGGGAGAGGAGGAGGCAGGCTCCCCATGGAGCAGAGAGCTGGATGCAGGTTCCATCCCAGGACGCTGGAGGATCCTGGAGGACCCTGGGATCGTGACCTGAGCCGAAGGCAGAGGCTTTAACTCACCGAGCCACCCAGGCGCCTCTACATGTTAATTTCTTAATCACGGGGCACCTGGGTGGCTCAGTGGGTTAAAGCCTCTGCCTTCGGCTCTGGTCACGATCCCAGGGTCCTGGGATGGAGCCCCGCATCGGGCCCTCTGCTCAGGGGGGAGCCTGCTTCTCTTCCTCTCTCTCTGCCTACTTGTGATCTCTGCCTGTCAAATAAATAAAATCTTTTAAAAAAAATTCTTAATCAGATTTGCTAATATTTAGTATTAAATTAATAAACATCAGTCTTTGCTCCTGTCAGTACATGACCAGGTTTGTTCAGCTTTTTCTGAGCTGTATCTTCTGTATGGGATCATTGTTCCATTCCTTTGCTCTCCAGGATTCATGATCTCCTGTGGCCCTCCTTCTTACACTTCTCCTACAAGGACTGATGGCTTTGTGTCCCATTGATCACCAACTCTTTCATACAGTTCCTTCATCTTCCCTCTACTCTGAGCTCTGCTCTCCACTTAAAGTTTATCAGTTTTGGCCAACGCCAGATCTGGGGGAGGTGTTTTTATTTTATTTTTAATATTTTAATAAATTTTATTTATTTCTTAATTTTGGAGAGAGCAGAAGAAAGTGTGAGCAGAGGGAGGGGCAGAGGGAGAGGGAAAAGTCTCTAGCAAACTGCCTGCTGAGTGCAGAGCGTGTCTCTGAGCTCCCAACTCAGGACCCTGAGATTATGCCTTGAGCCAAATCAGGAGTTGGACTATTAACAACTGAGCCACCCAGGCTTCCCTCCGGGGGTTTATTGAATGAGGCTTGGGACATAACCCTCCAGCGATGAAGCCCTGAGACACTGTCAACTGAGTGAAAGTGTATGTGCTTAGGATGAGGCCCCATAAACAGCTCCCAACAATAGAGGCACATCTTGTGCAACATGGAGGAGGCGATTCACACTGCCTGTGAAGAACAGGGAAAGCTTCAGAGAGGAGGTGGCAGGTAAGAGGTACTTTGAAAAGTGGCTAGCGTTGTTCCAGTCCGAGACGGTGGAGCAGGGAAGAAGTGGGCAGCTGTGCAAACACAAGTACTCCACCCATAGGACTTCAAACCTTTTTCTCCTCAGCACCTCCTCTCGTTTCTTCGATTTCCTATGTTTGATTGGCTCTAGATGCCTTGTAGTTCTGTCCTTTTTTTTTTTTTTTAAAGATTTTATGTATTTATTTGACAGAGGGAGACACCTGAGAGAGGGAACACAAGGAGGGGAGAGGGAAAAGCAGGCTTCCTGCAGAGCTAGGAGCCCGGAGCTCCATATGGGACTCTATCCCAGGACCCTGGAATCGACCTGAGCCGAAGGCAGATGCTTAATGGCTGAGCCACCCAGGCGCCCCTTTAGTTTCATCTTTTTTTTTTTTTTAAGATTTTATTTATTTATTTGACAGAGAGATCACAAGTAGGCAGAGAGGCAGGCAGAGAGAGAGAGGGGGGAAGCAGGCTCCTCACTGAGCAGAGAGCCCGATGCGGGGCTTGATCCGAGGACCCTGAGTTCATGACCCAAGCTGAGGCAGAGGCTTAATCCTCTGAGCCACCCAGGTGCCGCAGTTTCATCTTTAATAGAGAAAGGTCTTAACTGATTTTCACCTACTTTTAGCTGTATTAAAACTTGTTAATTTTTCTCTATTTTGAAATAGACCATCTTTCATCTGTTTTCCTTCTCTAATATGAAGGTACTTGTATCTATGAGCTGTGTTTTTTTTTCTTTTCTTTTCTTTCTCTTCTTCCTTCTGTCCTTTTTTAGCTGAGTCTTTGACTTTGAAATCAAATGTGAAATGTTCACAGGGGGTACATAGTAGGAAGGACACACGGTAAAGTAGCAACTTCACTAAAGCAGGAAGAGTTCTTATAATGGAGTCCTCGTCAGCTGCACGAGGTGTACATGGAGGGCCTCTAATTCAGTTTTGGGCACAAGGAATGTCTCCCAGAAGAAGTGCCTGCACTCCATTGATCTTTAAAGTCCCTGTGCATATGCCATCACTGGTCAGACTTCACATTTAGTACCTTTTGTTATAGGTAAAAACATGAAAAATAAATTCGAAGCTATTCTGTTTTGTTTCCCAAGTGATAGAACAACAGAAAGCCTTCCTCTTCTCAGCAGGTTTGTTAAAAGCTAGCTTCTGGTTTTCTGACCTAATACAGTTAAATTTGTGTTTTTTTCCTCCATAGCTTTGTTGTTCTCTATTTTTAAGACTTTACTTACTCAAAACATAATTGAAAATTCTCACGTTTACTTTTTTATCTCTTTAAATCAGCCATAAAGTTTCATGATCTCTTTCCATTTTCCAGTGATTTTAAGATTACGAGGAGGAAAAGATACCTGAAGACCATCCAGGTCAATGGGTAACTTAAGCTTGAAGGAGTCTGTTAGAGAGATCAAAGCAGGTCCTCAGTTCAAAACGTTACCTTCCTGCTAGAGGAATAGAGTCTTCTATTATCTTCATTTCTCCTCCATTCTTAGGGCAGAAACAGATCTTTCATGTTTGGTAGGAGATGACAACATCAGGGCTAAAAACATACTTTGATGGGCTGATATCATTTTGATGCTCCAGTAGAAGTCAGACTGGGCAGAAGAGAAACTCTGAAGATCCAAGTGTTTGAAATTTGAAGATTAAAAAAAAGCAAGCAGAAAACTGGGAGATGTTATTTCAGTCACTGCCAAAATTAGTTGTGATTTAGTGTGTTTACTTGTATAATCCAGTGCTGAGCACTTATTAACCGGATTTTGCAAAGACTTGGGAGTTCATAGTGTTCTACATATTTCATCATACTGAATATAAGTTTAAGTGAAATTATAAGATTTGTTATTTGATTTCATTTTCAGGCCATGTTTATCACTTAATTTGCTGCATAAATAGAATTGGGCAGCACCTATTAGGAAAGAATCCCCAGAGACACTGCATGGTCCTGAGTGTCAGCCTTTTGTCTCCTACAATTTGTGGCTGTTACGTACTTCAACACTTGAAAAACTATGCCTCTCTGCAAAGAGCCCCTTCAGTGTTGCTAGGAAACCCAATAACTGTTTTGTACAATCTTGAGATTTTAATTCATTTCTAGTGCAACACTTTGAAGAGCATTTGAATGTTTTAAACTTTTTTTTTTAAAGAAATGCTGAAAGCCATTTAACAATCCATTTAATATTTTTTTTTAGCAGCACATACATTAAGAAAATATCAGTATAAAGCAGAAATAGGCAGTCACCTTTCTTAAAATCTCAGTTCTCAAAAACAAACTGCTCAACAGTTTGGGATATATCTTTGCAGATCATTTATATATATATGTTACTTTCTAAGGTAGTGGTTTAAGATAAAAGTAATTTTTATGTGTCAAACAAGAAAGAATGAAAGATACTATATGAAAATTGAATTACATTTTATTCTAATGACTGCAATAGAAGTACAGAGAGCATGGTTAGGATTTGAATATGTACACATTTAGATACTTGGTGTCATTTAACTTTTTTGATTTTATAAAATAAAAACTCAAAAAGCACAGAGGAACCAGAAAGTTTTGATTTTTTTAAAATAAAAGTTCGTTTCTTTTATATTCTGGCTTTGATATTTTTGAGCTACGTCTTCATTCATTTTGGAATGGAATTTTCATTCTGGGGTGTATTCAGATTGTTCTTACCTTAATACATAAAGTATCAATACCCAGACAAATTAAATGGAAGTAACAAATTGTAGTAGCCATAAAAGGAGGTCTTCAAGTAGCAGGAACATTTCTGGTAGATTAATACTCTTTTTCAACCTTTATAAAACTGATCAAATTTACAATCTAGTCACCAGTTCTTTTCTACTAATGTGCAAGGAACTACAACAGGAGTTAGAGGTATCCACAAAAATTTCAAACCCTTTTGGAGCTAATGATTTAAATCAGGACATGGAATTTTTTTTTTAATTTTATATTTATTTGGGAGAGAGAGAGAGCATGAGAGGAGAGAGTTCAGAGGGAGAAGCAAACTCCCTGCCAAGCAGGGACCCGGATGCAGGACTCTATCCCGGGACTGCAGGATCACAACCTGAGCCAAAGGCAGTCGCTTAAAGCAACTGAGCCACCCAGGTGCCCGGGGACATGGAATTTTAAAATTTACTTAAAAGTGCAAGGTATGGGAAGAAGATAAGCTCATCAACATCTAGAACACATGACAAAACCTTGGAGGCTACCTAAGTCAACTTCACAATAAAGCTTATAAAGTAAAAAAAAAAACAGGATAGTATATACTAAGTAAGTGCCAAATGGTGATCAGGTAGCAGAAAGTAAAGTACTGTGAATATTTGTAGAAACACAGAAAGAAAAAATCACTGTAGGCTAGAGAGGTAGGAGAATGCCTAAGTGAATGAGGTAGGAATTGGAACTGAGTTTATCAGAAATGATAGAAAGTATTTATTCAGAGGATTGAATATTAATTCAGGAGAAACATTTGAGGTTATACACATAAATACCAAATTATAATTTTAAATAGAATTATGGACATAAAATGGAGATTGGAATAGTAATGGACCTTTTTTAGGATATTAAATAGTCCATTTGGGCTGGATCAATGGGTTTGGATGGCCTGTCATCAGCCTTTGCTGTGTAACAAACCAACCCAAACTCTAGAGGCTTAAAACAAAAAATTTTGTGTTGCTTCGTGATCCTGCGGGTTCCCAGTTTAGGCCAGGCTGAGATGGGACGTTCTGGCTGCAGGCATCTGGTCTAGAACTGGGGCTGGAGATTCTAGGGTGGCCGCTTGTTGCGCACTTACAGCTGTTGAACACCTCCATTCTCTCCTGTTTGGTTTGGTTGCTTAGTGGCAGGGGTCTGGAGAGGGCGAGGGTGGGAGCGGCAGGGTCACTTGAGGTCTCACCTCGGAACTCAAGACAGCAGCAGCCAGACTATATTCTCTTGGTCAGAGTTAGGCCAGCCTCTGATTTAAGGGAGCAGTCTTGTGTCCAGTTTTGATCTGCTATTTGAGAAGTGCACTTAAATGTGATTAAAAGCTTATAATGGTGCTTGAATTATAAATGGTTTGAATGTAACTTCTTTCATTCTCAATCTATTGGCTTCAACTTTATTAACATTTTATTACAAGTGACAGTCAATAATATGTATTACGCTTTCTTGGGGATAATGGAAAGGATCTTGGGATGGCTAATCACTTAATTCTTCATTTTGGTTTGGTCTGTTGGGATTTATTATTTGAAAAACAACCTCAAAATCATCATTATGGAGAATTAGGACTAGATTTACTTACTCTTAATTTTTCTGTAAGATGTTAGTATTTTAGTAGCAACAGGGGGACGGAAAGGGGAGAGAGGCAGGTCCTCAGTACCATAGTCTCAGTGCTTAGGGCCTCTTCCAGATCATCCTCCGGTTCTGCAAGGCAGTGTTGGGTGATGGGGAGGACCAAGTGAATGACCATTTGAGACTAAGGTTCTGCATACAGAAAATGTTGGGTTATCTCAAGGAAAATAGATGTGACAAACTAGTGCTATGCAAACCTTCTAGTGTAAATAGTTTAAAAAATAAGTTTTGTGTGATAGTTTATTTACATACTAAATTTACATTTTATATCAAATTGTTGACTTTTTCAAACTTTGATCTTATAAGATATACATAGTAAACCTATTTTTATATGTGAATTGATATGAACAGAATTGCTTTTCTCTTGAAAAACAAAATGTGAAAGGATTATAAACTCAGTATTTTTTCTCTGATATATCCAGAAACTACCATTATGCTTGTACCCTACTTGTACCTTTTTTTGCATGTAAATGATACTAGTTTTGTTATAGTAAACCATTAGCAGCAAGAGGAAGGCTTATTGTTCAGTTCTTATAAAGATAGAGTGGATTTAAACCATCTTTAATAGACTCAGTCAGAAGAGTCTTGGAATTTTGGGGCCTCAGGACATCTTATTTTGGTTTTTATATATTTTTCAAATATTGCCATTCAGCATTTATTCTCTGTGATCTAAGTAGAAATTTTATAGAATACAGATTCCAGAATAAGTAATGGAATTTTAAGATGTCTTTTTAATAATAATATGATGGACTTTTTCAGAAAAGAGATGGGAAGGCATGAACAGTAAGAAAGTCTTAAAGATAATAAAGTCAGCTATTTGATAAATTCAAAAATACCTAAACTGATGGCATTTCTTCTCTTTGAGTTGTCATCAGATTTATTGCTTAGAAATATTTTTAAAGGGCATCTGGGTAGCTCAGTTGGTTAAGCGTTTGACTCCTAAAAAAAAAAAAAAGGGCATCTGACTCTCGATTTCATCTCAGGTCCTGAGATTGAGGAGATAAGTCCCAGGTCAGGCACTGGGCCTGAAGCCTGAGTCTGTCTCTCCCTCTTCCCCTCCACATCGCTCAGCTCTCTCTCAAAAAAAAAAGTATTTTTGGGACACCTGGGTGGCTCAGTTGGTTAAGCGGCTGCCTTCGGCTCAGGTCGTGATCCCGGCGTCCTGGGATCGAGTCCCACATCGGGCTCCTTGCTCCGCAGGGAGTCTGCTTCTCCCTCTGCCTGCCTCTCTGTCTGCCTGTGCTCACTCTCTCTCTCTCTCTAATAAATAAATAAAATCTTAAAAAAAAATTAAAAAAAAAGTATTTTTAAGCATTCAGTAAAAATTATAGAATCTAATTTAATAAAGATTTATTTAACATAAGCTCTTTGCTCAGTGTAGGACTTGAACTCATGACTCTGAGATTAAGAGCCCATGCTTTATTGACTGAGCCAGATGGGCCGCTCTAATTTAATAAAAATTTAGAATTAAAGAAACCTTGGTAGAAAACCTGTCAAGATTCCAGATGAATGGATAAAGATGGTGGATGGTGTGGTGTGTATACACACACACACACACTCACACATACATATATGCATATATACATATCTATACAATTTGCAACAACATGGATGGAACTAGAGGGTATTAAGCTAATCGAAATTAGTCAATGAGAGAAAGACAGTTATCGTCTTGTGATCTCACTGATATATGCAATTTGAGAAATAAGGCAGAGGATCATAGGGGAAGAGAGGGAAAAATGAAACAAGGTGAAACCAGAGAGGGAGACAAACTCTTAATCTCAGGAAACAAATTGAGGGTTTCTGCAGTGGAGGGGGGTGGGAGGGATGAGGGGGGTGGGTGATGGACATTGGGGAGGGTATGTATTGTGATGAGCACTGTGAATTGTATAAAACAGATGAATCACAGACCTGCACCCCTGAAACAAATAATACATTATATGTTAATAATAAGAAAAAGAAGGAAAGAAAACCTGTCAAAATCCATCAGCATGTGCCCCAGCAGAAAGAGTTACCAGTGTGTCTGGCACTGTGACAAGTAGGAATTAATGTAGCCCAGAGTGAGTACAACATAACTGACCATTTAGAGACTCTAGCTAAGTTCATTTTTAAACATCTGCTTGGATATAGGATACCCTCTACTAATAGAAACTTGTATCTCATATGATGTTGGGAGATTCACAATGCTCTTAAAGGAGATTTTATCAAATAAGATGATACTAATATTGGCATTCCATTTCTACAAAGGCACAAACAGAAGGCTCAGGATTGCTGCTGAGCTTGAACCTCATCACTCTGGACACAAATCACATCCTGTTCTACTGAACAGCTGGGGTGCGGTGGGCATGCTGCTGGCCTAACAGTGGATGCTTAGTCCCTTTGCATTTTTCTTTCTCCAGATTTCACCAGCAGTTTGAGTATCACTACTCCTGATCAGATGATTGAAAAGGCCAAAGGAGAAACTGCTTATTTGCCATGCAAATTTACCCTTAGTCCAGAAGACCAGGGACCGCTGGACATCGAGTGGCTGCTATCACCAGCTGATAATCAGAAGGTGGATCAAGTGGTAAGTTCAAAGTGCTTGCTCACTTAGTAGATGTCCGTTGAACTTCTTAGGTGTCCGTCATTGTGCTGGTCACACAGGTAGAGGTGGGGACTATGTAGAAAGCTCCCGGCTTCTCTGGCTTGTGGTCTGGGTGAGGAAGGCAGTCACTGTGATGGAAAGTGAGGACATGCGTGTAATGGATGAAATGGTTAAGTGGCCTAAGATTTCTTAGTGAGGGCTTTAAGGAAGAAGGGGAGCTTAGGAATGTTCTGAAAATCTGGAGTTGGACATGTGAGTCAGGGAGTGGTAGGAGGGGGGTATGTGGAGAAGGCGTGATAGATAGCATGGTAGGAATATGCACAATGTGTATGGACATTTACTTGGACAGCAAGTAAACTAGACTTTGTGAAGAATTAGAGAGAATTCAACTTTTTGGTTTTTGTTTTACTTTTTAATTTTCTTTTAAAGAATTCATTTTTAACACAAGGATTCTCTTACCAGCATAGGGGTCATCGAATGTAACAGTGTAATGCAAATACATATTTACAACAGTCTGTTTTCCATATTCTTCAAGTTAAATATCCTGAATAATTTCTTAAAAAGCAAAACAAAATCTTCATAGCAAAACAATCTATAAAGTATTTAATCTAAAAAATGAAATAGCAAAATAGTGTTACAGAAATTTTCCTAATTATGAAGTATTAAGAGCCTTGTGTTGAAAACCTGGAAAGCCAAAGGTGGCACAAAGGAGGAAATCGCCTACTAATCTCATCTCCAAATACATATATCATACTTTGTCTTTTATTAGTACTGAAACATTTCACTTAACTTAGACTATTTCATATTAGCTTTGTCTGACATGTTTAGTTCTAAAAAATAACAAATTATATTAGATCAGGAAGAGAAAAATAAGTCCAAATATTTATAGGAATATAGTAATACACACATTTGGAAGAGAAAATTTTTTATATATCGTCCATAGAAAAGGTGATTAAGCCATTTGGTGACTGAAACACGGCAGTTAGGTAATTACTGTTTTTGGCAAATTCAGATGTAATTTGTGAAGGAAAAAGTTAATGTCTTTCCCAAATTGTGAATGGCTAGGGCTACTCCCTCCAAAGACTTATCTCCGCCCCGATACTGGAAGGAACTTCCTTTCGTCTTCCCTAAGCAAAATAGAGCCTGGCTCATTCTGTCTGCTCAGCCCAGATACCCTGTGTTTCCGTGCTTGCCCTGCTTTCCTCTTACTGTCTTTCCATGGCAGGGCCAGCACCCTGAACATAGGCCTCCACCTGAGTTCTGCGTACTCCTCACGCCCTGGCAGTGCCGGGGCCATGACCGCTTCTGTGGTTCAGATGAGTGAATGGAGAGCATGGGTCTTAAATGCTTCTGGCTTAGGACTCCTGAGTGAAGCCCTCTGAAAAGGTTCATGTGGAGACCGAAAAGCACAGTATGCCCTATAGCCTGGCATGTCCATTCGTGGCAGGAGGACCCAAAGTCTTGTATGCTGGGTGGGAGGCACAGTTTTATTGCCTCTGGGACTTATGAAACAAGTATGAAACTAGGAACTGGGTTTTAGTGTCCATTTCTGAGTTAAAAACTTAGCCTCTAACCTAAAATACAGTAAAATCAAACCAAAAAGGTAAAAGGGATTAGGGAAAGATTGATGCGGAAGAGGATGCTTATATAGAATTTCAGCTATGTTATCTGTTAGCTGAGCCATTATTTTAAGTTAGTTAAACTAGTACTTGACTGTAGCAGGGGACCAGACTGGAGAAGTTAGCCATCCTCGCTCCCTGTGTGACCTCTCTAGTCAGCAAACAGTGCCCATGTGCTATGCACTTAACGTATGCTAGGAAGTGTTTTATAGATTTTAATTATATGTTGTTCTTTAAACCTTAAAACACCCTAAAATGAGAATTTTTATGCATGTGAAGAAGAGGAAATGGAGGCCCAGGGTCACACAGCTGGCAACAAATGCAGATGGGGTTTGAGCTGAGGTCTCTCTCGCTCCCTGCTGCACTTTATGATCCCTGGCATGATCCCACGCTGCTTCCCGTGTTTTATAAGCCTCTGTCCTCCTGTAGAATAGGAAAAAGACACCTCCCTCTCTGATGAGAATTTACCGAAATACTGTATGCATAAGGATTTTAGAAGCTTAAAAGTCCTGTAAAAATTAATTCAGTGCCAAGGCCATAAACATACCAAGTCAGATAGATGTGGTTTGCATCTTAGCTGTGGGACTTGGCCAGAGTTGGTGTGTGAGAGCCACTGCTCTCCTCAGCTTCAGGATTAGATGCGGACTGCGCCACACCATCCTTGCAGTGTTGCGGAGAGGAATCAGAACTGCCCGGCCGCTCTCTGTCGCGGGACCGCATTTGTGGTACTGTTTTCTTGGGAAAGTACTAAGAGAGTTTACAAAATAGCTAACAGTGAGGACGCATCTTGTCAGACTCATTAAAAAAGCTGCTAAAGTGTGTTTATAGCGCAGTGAGGGATTGAGTATAGTAGACTGAACAAGGGAGTCACTAGTTCAGTGCAGAGGAGGATGGGGCAGCCTCGTTTGAGTCAGCTCTGGACCTTTCAACTGCTGCTTTTATTTACTTAGCAAACTGGTATTGAGTGTAGACATTTAATATATAAATATTAAAATCTAGTGGACAAAGGGTGGGGCTAGCATCCCAAGGTGTGATGATACCGAAAAGAACCCAAGTCCCTGCCATCATGAAATTCCTGCAGAGGACACTGATAATTTGGTTATACTGCCCATAACTAACATCTCAGATAAAAATTACTTGCAGGATATAGACTAGTCATGTTCTCTGATTATTACTTGAGTTTGGTGCCGCTGCTCTTTGAACCTTAGGTCTTAGATGACCAGAATGAAGGATTTCATTAGCAAGTGTGAAAAAATTATCAAGTATGTTAATTTGGGTGATAGAGATAACTATTGTAATTCTCCTCCAAGCCAAGTTTAACACAGAATTTTATTTTCCCTCTAAATCTAGCCTTTAGTTATTTCCATTAAAGCTTTTAACAGTGGCCCAGAAAACTCAGTGGAATTAGAAAGGGGTCTTTGCTCTTTGTCTCAGAAGACTAGTTGAAAGGTTCTGTTACCCTGGGCACATATATCCCAAGAGGTTTATAACTGTCTTTTAGAGTCTAGAACCCTCAAGTGCCTCCGACTTTGTATTAAGATTAAAAAAAAGTTGTCTTTTTTGTTGTTGTTAGAGTCTACCCGTAAATTATCACAAGCATTTGTTGGGGAATAAGGGTGGTGGTATTTACCTGATTTTATACATTTGATTGACATACTGTAAGCTCTGAGACCCCTGAAAAGCAGCATGTGTAGGAACTCACACATCTGTGTTCTTGTCCGGTCTAACTAAATTACTCTCTTATGTAGGGCTGTATTACTTACATTGGGTCTTGGTTTTCCTATTTATTTATTAAATTTTTCTTGTGAATTTGTTTTTATTGGGATATAAGGGATGGGTTGGGAAATGTCATGGGGGTTATGCCTTACCGGGTAAATGTCCACTCTGATCTGCCTGGGAGGACTTCTGGAGCTTTTTCTTTTTGGAGCTGCTGCTTTCGCTGCCAGCAGCCTCTTCAGGTCCATGGGTGAGTGGCTCCTGGTTTTCCATTTAAAATGAAAGTGTGTGACCATACTCAAGGATTCCATTGATCTCTGTGTTCTTTCTTTTTCTTTCTCCTTCTTCCTTCCTTCCTTTCTTTCTTTCTTTCTTTCTAAGATTTTATTTATTACCACTTTTTAAATTATTTCTTTGAGAGAGAGAGTGCAAGTGGGTTGAGGGGCAGGAGGAGGGGAGAGAGAATCTCAAGCAGCCTTCATGCTCAGTGTAGAGTCTGATGGAGGCTCAGTCTCAGGACTCTAAGATCATGACGAGTAAAATCAAGACTCAGATGCTTAAGTGACTGAGCCGCTCAGGTGCCCCAAGATTTGATTTGATTTGATTTGATTTTTTTTTAGGATTTATTTATTAAAAAATATTACTTACTTGAGAGAGACAGTGAGAACACAAGCAGGGCAGGGGGACACACAAGTGTACTCTCCACACAAGCAGAAAACAGGGGACAGAGGGAGGGAGAAGCAGGCTTCCTGCTGAGCAGAGAGCCTGAC
>ML106232.1:33317-47522 GCA_003697995.1 Taxidea taxus jeffersonii | reverse complement strand
AAAAAAAAAAAAAAAAAGAAGAGGCCAATATCTCAGATGAATATAAATGTAAAAATCCTTACCAGAATACTAGGAAACTGAATCCAACAATACATTAATAAAATCATGCACCACAATCAAGTGGGATTTATTCATGGGATGCAAGAGTAGTTCAATATTCACAAATCAATCAATGTGATACACACATCATCAAGAGAAAGAATAAAAACTATATGATCATTTAAATAGATGCAGAAAAGACATTTAATAAAGTATAACATCTATTCATCATTAAGACCTCCCACAAAGTAGGTTTAGAGGGAACATACTTCAGCATAATAAAGGCCATATATGAAAAAACAGCAAACATCACACTCCATGGTAAAACACTGAGAACTTTTCCCTTAACATCAGGAACAAGACAAGAATAGTCAACTTTCATCACTTTTATTCAATATAGTATTGGAAGTTCCAGGCATACAATCAGACAAGAAAAAGAAATAAAAGACATCCAAATTGGTAAGGAAGAAGTAAAGCATTCACTATTTGTAGGTGACATGATACTATTTATTAAAAAGTCTAACAATGCCACCAAAAAAAAAGAAAAAAAAAAACCTACGACAAACCCTACTAGAACTGATAAATGAATTCAGTAAAATCAAAGGATACAAAATCAATATACAGAAATCAGTCGCATTTCTATACAACAATAACAAAGTAGAAGAAAGAGAAATTTTAAAAAAAATCCTATTTATAATTGCACCAAAACAATAAAATATATAGGAATAAACTTAACCAAGGTGAAAGATCTGTACTCTGAAAACTATGAAACACTGATGAAGGAAATTGAAGATGACAGATATAAATTGAAAGATATCCCATATTCATGGATTGGAAGAATAAATATTGTTAAAATATCCATACCTCCCAAAACAATCTACAGATTTAATGCCATCCCTATCAAATATCAATAGCATTTTTCTCAGAACTAGAACAAATAATCCTGAAACTGGTATGGAACCACAAAAGACTTGGAGCAACTGAAGTAATCTTGAAAAAGAATCAAACTGGAGGTATCACAGTCCTAGTTTTCAAGATATACAACAAATCTATAGTAATCAAAACAGTATGGTACTGACACAAAAATAGACACATAGATCAAAGGAACAGAATAGAGCCCAAAAGGAAACCCACAATTATATGGTCAATTAATCTTGACAAATGAGGCAAGAAGATGCAATAGGAAAGTCTCTTGAACAGATTAGATAGCCACATGCAAAAGAATGAAACTGGACCAATTTCTCACATCACACACAATAAACTCAAAATAGATTAAAGACTTAAAATGAGACCTAGAACCTTAGAAGCCCGAGAAGAGAACACAGGCAGGATTTTCTCTGCCATCTGCCATAGCAACATTATTCTAGATGGGTCCCCTGAGGCAAGGGAAACAAAAACAAAGATAGACTATTGGACTACATCAAAATAAAAAGCTTCTGTACAGTCAAGGAAACAATCAATAAAACTAAAAGGCAACCTGCTGAATGGGAGGAGATATTTGTAAATGACACATCCAGTAAAGGGTTAGTATCCAAAATATATAAAGAACTTATACAACTCAACACCAAACAAATAATCCAATTAAAAAATGGGCAGAAGACATGAACAGACATTTCTCCAAAGAAAACATCCAGATGGCCAACAGACTCATGAAGAGATGCTCAACATCTCTCATTATCAGGGAAATGCAAATCAAAACCACAATGAGCTATCACTTCATACCTATCAGTATGGCTAAATTCAATACCTCCAAAACAACAAGTGTTGGTAAAAATGTAGAGGAAGAGGAACTCTTGTGTACTGTTGTAGGAAAGCAAACTGGTATAGCCACTATGGAAAACAGTTTGGAGATTTCTCAAAAAGTTAAAAACAGAAATACCATGTGATCTAGTAATTCTACTACTGGGTATTTACACAAAAGTAAGAAAATATGGATTCAAAGATACATGCCCCCCTATGTTTATTACAGCATTATTTATAATAACCATATTATAGAAGCAGCCCAAGTATCCATCCATAGATGAGTGGATAGAGAAGTGATGTGTATATATATATAATAGAATATTACTCACTTCAAGTTTTTGAACTTTATTTCAGAAATTTCCATAGCTGGAATTATTAAAACTTAATGATTTTTTAAGACATAAAGCACACTCAATATGCATATATTAGATATTGAGCATTATGCAAATTTTAAAATCTAAAAACATACGACTTACTAGAGGAAGAATTTCTCACAAAACACAATTTTTTTTCTTTCTATATAAAGCTCTGAGTTGTAACAACAGTTAACAGCATTTTCTTCCAAAAAACTTTGAATTTCATATGATTATAGTAAATGTTCCTAGATAATTTTATTAGATCGGTTTCTGGCTTTTTAAAAAAATTACTTAGATCTTCATTTGATTTTGTGTACTTTTTTTTAATATCAATTTCCCTATCTATATAATAGGGAAAACAACTACACTTAACTCATAATGTTGCAATGATGAAATGACAGAATCAGTGTGAAGCAGTGTTTCTAACAGAAAACACACCGCTCAAAAGACGTTAGATTTTATTATTAGTATAACTGTTATTATTAACTGATATTATTATTTTTATTGTTATTATTATTATTCCTTTGGAAACTTCACCAGCCCTGTCTTATGTTAATATGTAGTGAACACATCAGTAGTCTAGACACAGGCAGACCAATATTCCATATCCTGGAGGGAATTAATGTCCCTGGAGAATGCCATGGCATCTGACTTTAGGAGAGGACACTCAGCTTCCTTTCCCTGCCTGTCTGTAGTTACTAGGTGTTGACTATGAAGCCATGGCCTGAGAGAGTCAGACCTCTTGTAGCTGGGGGCATGCCTTCTTTCATTCTCAGATTGCCTTGTAACATCCCTCGGAAGGGACTTTGGGCATGAAAGAAGTTATGGGTTATCTCTATACATTTACTCACCCCAATAGGGGCAAGTCAGGTATTTTTAGGGTAGGGTTGCCTGGTAAAATACAGGATATCCAACAAAATTTGAGTTTTGCCTCAACAACCTAATTTTTTGGTGTGAGTATACCCCTACTGGGATATACTAAAAGTGTATTATACTATACTAAAATGATTATACCAAAAAATTATTTGTTCTTTATCTGAAGTTCAAATGGGTGTCCTGCATTTCTATTTGTTAAATCTGTCTGGGGTAAATCCCTGCTGCTTTGTGGGCAGGGACCTGTACTGTTCATCTCTGTTTCCTTGGATCTGGCACAGTGCTGCACACACACAGTACCTGAAGTGTTTGTTGAATAAATGAACACAGATCACCTTGGTTTCCTAAGCCAGCCTACCCTCTGTGTCCCTCAAACCAGTGCCCATGAGGCACTGGCCACTTCTCCTGGCTTATAGGGCATAGAGGGTGGGGTGGTATCATTTGGTAAATATCAAATGTAGAGAAGCAGAAAGCAAGAGTAGGAGTAAAATGAGGGATTTGCAAAAGGCCAAATAGGAAGAGTGAAGAAATGACAAAAAAATATCTGGGCCAGGGAAGTGATCTCTATATATGAGGTTGATGAGCATTACTGAGAAGTAGAATTCTCACCACAAAGACTTTCTTTTATACACAATTTTCCTCGTTTTCATGATTTGGACCTTTGTTAACTTAGAAGTCAGGGGTCAGGGGTGGTCATGAAGAGCCACCAAGGCAGCCAGAGCCACAAGGCGGACCAAAGAGAAATTTTTGTCACTGGCCATAGAACCATCCGGGTCTTGTTACAGAATTTTGCTGGCAGGGAGTTAGGACACGTTTTGGTTCCAATAGGTTGGAAGGTCAGGAAATGGTAGACAGAAGTTTGAGTCTATAATAAACATTCATGCTCCTTCACTTTTCCTAGATTTTAAATTTGGTCTAAAAAGACAGGAGAGAATTTGTTCAGGACCAAAATGTTTTCTGGAGATAAGCTCTTTTTTCCTTGGAGAGCAAGGAAATGCTTCACAAATGCAAAAGCGTGGATGGAGCCATGGGTCCTGAGTGTGTTTACTTGTGGTGGGGTGGGGTGGAGGTAGGGGCCAGTGGGTTGGGCTCATGCAGGGGGTTGTTATTTCTCTTCCATTTGTCGCTTTTAACTCCAGAGGTAATTTTACAGAAATCTTTGTCAGAGTTCTATAATCCCCTAAATATTAACTTGGCTTTAACTCAACACACCACATTTAAGAGGCTCAGATGATTTCCAGTCTGAACAGTTTCTGGTCTTTTTGCCAAAGTAAAGTTCTTAAAAGTACCTCTAGGGAGGCTCAGGGGGAGGCCTAATTACCTCCCTCTGGTGTGAGCATGACTCCCCTTGGAAAAAAATTAGCTCTTGGGCAGCTAGCTCACGGCTCTCACTAAGCCTAAAGATGAGACTATGAAGCTGACAAGGGTGGAGAGACTGGCAGCCTCTCTTCCTGGCTCCTTAGGTCAAAGAAAAATAATGTTAGTTAAAGTTTGATGATCTTGGCTTATGATCCCATGTCCAGAATACATACTCCTGCAAAGTTCAGTTTGTTAGAAGAGAAGTAGGAGAACATGATGGATCAAATCCACCATGGAGTCCTAAATTCTTAGGATGTTGTGTTCCTTCCTCTTCAGCAATTTCTTGGCTCATCAGTCATCATAAGAATGACAGAGGATCCCCCAGCTCCACAGTGCTCTTCTGTTTTGGGACTGTAATATGTAAAAGGTGCTGGAACAGCCACACTCCAATACTACAGGAAAGGACAATGATAATAAGTCTGGGTCTTGGTACTCTAGTCTGCTTCTGACCTGCTTCATGGGTAAGACCAGAGACCAGTAGATGCCTGGTTATAAGGGGACCAGTCACGCCACTGGTACAACTTTGCCTCAAATGAAACAACTCTATGGTTTATTTCATTCACACAAGATATTTTTAAAAGGCTCTCAAAAAGAGATGGTTGTGGGGAAATGAACTGAACATAGTCTTACATTGAAGGTTTGTGACTCCAATTTCCTGTTTATTTGTGATGTGGTAAATCCCTTTATAAATCTAAGTCTCATTTTTGTCCTATAAAAATGGGGTTAATGATAGAGTACCATCAGATTGTTGAAAGCACTATATGATGGATTTGACAGTGTAGCGCATACAGAATGGTCATGAAAAAGTCAAATGGCAAAATCCTGGGTGGCTGCTAGGCTGTGTGGACATGTGACACCAAAAGAAGGTGGCTTGTGTAGGTGATATCAAACCTGGAAGATGAGCTTCTCTTGCTCACAGCTGGGGGCACCATACAATGCTCTTACTCCCACAGTATCTTAAAGAGTACGGACAAAAGGATAGTGAACGTTGCTACTGGGATGCAGAAGTAGTTGGTTAAAAACAACAACAACTCTGTACAGTAAGCATAAATTCTGAGCAATTGTAGACAAAGAATTCCTTGCAGTGAGAAGAAAAATTAAAAGCCCTGATATGAGGAAGTGACTGTTTTAACACAGAATCCCAGCCATTTGCTTACTTTTCATTCAGCCCACAGGAGAGAGAATGGAATATGGAAAAAGGATGAGCAAAAAGTGCAAAGCCCCTGCCCTCAAAGTGGGCTCCCAGGGCCAGCAGTATCAGTATCACCTTGCAAGTTGTGGAGAGTTAGAAGTTCAAGAGCTACCCCAGACCTACTGAATCAGAATGTGCATTTAACACAATCCCCGGGTACCCCACAGGCACATTCGAGTTTGAGAAGCAAATGGCCCAGACAATGAAAGAACAGAATCTGAATGAGACCAGGATCTGCACATTCCCCTTGAAAACGCTGAGAAGGGTTTCACTAATTCCCCAGCGAGGTGAGACTTAACCCATGCATTACTTGGAGTTGGTGTGTGGTAAACTGTATGTGGTTCCCATATCATAGCTCTGTCTTCCTCAATCCGCTGCGGGTCTTTATCATATCTGAGGTAAATGTACCTTGTAAGTTTGGCCATTGAGTGGAGGTTCAGATGTGCCCTAAGTCTTTAGTCAGGATTCTCAGGACTAGAGTGGGCAGGCCAGCCTCAATAGAAGGCTGCTGTGTCCTAATACATTGTCATCTGGATGTGACACAAGTTAAAAAAGCACTTTGTCAACTATAAAGGAATATAGAGATGTGAAGTAGTAATGTCATTACAACATTTTGAATCAGGAGTAAGAACTGTAAAAGCAACATGCTCCTCTTTTTCTAGGCTAACATTACTGTCATGGGGATGTGAGTGGGTAACAGAGTTAAAGTGAGGGCATCCACCATGAAAATGCAATCATGGGGCCTACAGAGGAAAAAAGTGGAGACACTGTCACTTGCCAGCTTTTGACCCTGGAAGAACAGGAAAATGACTAAGTATTCCTTTTTGATACACCCTCTCAGAGGTTCCACCACAAATATGATCTCTTATCCCATTTTTAATTGGTTGAAATGGATAGCGACCTAGAAATGGGGGGGATACAGTAGGTCAGAACACACCATTGACTGAGCAGGGGACAGAACACTGCACAAAATGCTGTGATTCAAACTCTGCCTACCTGGAATTTAGCATTTACCTATAGCCAAGTCTTGCCAACAGCCTTCACCCTAATATAAAGTCTACCATTTGCCTCATGGTAAAGCTGAATGCCATTAAGAACTGTTTTTCCCACAATAGTTGATCTCTGTCATGGCTGAAGTGTTGTGTTCACTTTCTCTCATTTATTAAAGCTCTTTCTTTAGGTCCCAAAGGAAAGTTTGGAGAGCAAAATATTAGCAACTGAAGAGAGTTCCACGCTTTGCCTGGGTTTAGCTGCATTGAAGATCTAAAGCAACGATTCTCAAACTACCTGTGGCACAGAATGAGCAGTTTGATATTTTAATTTTCAGATATCACAGACCAATATTTTTGTGAAATACAATAAAAAATAAATCACCAAAGAAATATAAGGAAGAAAACAAAGACATACAGAGTATAAGCCTGCTGATCATTCATAGGATGTTGCACCAATGTCAAATTGCCATAAAAGTTCTAAACTCTTATTTTCAATCTCTGTAGTAACCTTGTCACAGGTTAGTAAGGAATAGTTTGCAGACTGGTGTTGGTTCATGAGCTACGGTTTCAGTAGCTCTGGCATAATGGACATGCTAAGGGAAAGCACCTACAAAAATGCCCGTCTGGAACAGAGTACTAATGCTAACAGTTAATACTTAGTGGGTGTTTTCCATGAATGAGCCACTTACCATTCAAGTTCCCTGCACGTATTACCTCTTACATAATCCAGTGGGGCAAGTCCTATTACTATCTCCATTTACAGATGGAGAAGCTTAAGCACAGAGGAGTTCAGGAACTTACTGAAGGTCGACGAGTAAACCCAGCCGGAAGTGTCTTTTTCCAGAACACACCCATGTGACATCACTCTCCCACTGCCTCTATTAAGCTGTTTGGTTCAGGTTGCATCTGAATCTACCCCAGGAGTAATACATATAATAGCATTGGTGATAATGTGGTCCCCAACAGAAGTTATTGTACCCTCACATCTCTGAGTAACATCCTGTGGGAGTAGACACCAGAACAGAGTTGACATATAATCATTGAACAACCCTTCACAGGGATCTGAAAAATGAATTTTGGCATCCCCTTTAACCAAAACTGAAAAGGTGTTCAAAACTCAGGAAATGGGATGTGAATAACAAATTCAGAGATCAATTATGGTTGATCCCAAAAGGAGCTGGAGAGCGTTACTTCTCCTACAAGAGGCTATAGAGGGTCAAGTCCTTCCCACCTCTTCTTCCACCAAGTGCACTTTTTCCTTTTCTCCAGGCTAAAGCTTTGGTGTTTCCTGTCTTGTTTGAAATAGGAAGCCAAGGCATAGGAGCTTGATGAAAAGCTTTCCCTTTTTGGTGTGTCTTGTGTTTTTATACACTTCTGTGTTATAGGCCAGGATCCCCTGCCTAAGCTGCAATTGCGCAGGCTCCCACTCCTTAGCAGGGCTGCCCCGCCTCCCATCTCCACCCCTTTCTGTCCACACTTCCAGAGCCAGCCCCTCTGGGGCCTCACCCTCCTTGGGCTTGCTTCATTGTCTCCAAAGCTGATAATGATGGCTCCCACCTCCATCTCTTGCTGATAAACGAATTCCTGAAATACCTTTACAGACCTTCACATCACTATAAATGCAGCTTTAAGGAAGGACAAATGGTGGAGTAAATGAACAACACATGGAACATAAATGGTACCACATGTCAGACTTAATCTCCTGGGTGAGAAGAGGGGCGAAAAACCCCAAAGCCCTTCCTTCCCTATGCATGGAGTAAAACAGCCACAGCTACTGCCACAAATAGCTGTTACAGTTCATTCTTTAGACAGTGGCCAGCATAGAACTCTCTAGATTGAAAAGATATACTGGTTTTTAATTAAAACTCTGGTTACCTTGGTGGGGCAAAATTACATTCAGCTTTTCCTAAGCAGGGGGCAATGCTGACCAGAATATCAGATGTTTTTAATTATGATCCTGAACCTCCTCATATTCCCTGAGCTAACAGTTGCTCTCAAAGAATCAATTTCTCTTTGTAAAAACATGTCTTGCCTAAAAAAAGTGGGAACTCTTATAAGCATTTTTAAGACTCTGTTTTCCTTCTATAGAGCACAGGCTGTGGATACGAGCTCTCTCAAGTATGGGGGGAGACTAGAGGGGCCCACAGAAAGATAGCTAACACTTCAGGGCATGACCATGGGTGCAGGGGTGTGGAATGGCAGTATGAACTGTAGTGGCTCAGAGGAGAGAAGGTCAGAGTGGGCAGGGATGGGTGGGGAACACCTCCTGGGGAAGTGGAACCAAAATGGAGTCTTAGAGAAGGGAAACCTTCAAAGGGAAAGGAGGGAAGAAGTGGGCATTCTAGAAGATAATGATAAAGGGGGAAGTATCACTTTAGGGAGGAATAGGCAAAAGTCACCCTTGACAATCCTTTAACATTTTTCTGAATTATCCATGAAGTACTGTGAGCACTGTAAATCTCATCCACACTGACATTTGAGATCTACTGGACTATGACAGGAAATTCTGAGCTGATGTCTGGGCATTTGCACTATTGCCCCTGCAAGAATGACCAAGGACCTAGAGGGGAGTAAGGGTTGGATAAAGAATGCTTCTTTATTTTCACCTACCCACAGGATTCACTCTATTACACTTGAATGGGAAGCCTCTGTCATCCTAATACATATCCAAAGATTTTGTGGTTGTGAAGATTAACCAGTATGACATAGTTGAAAGCGCTTAGCACAAAATCTGTCATGTGGTAGGAGCTAGTTAAAGGCATGGTCAGACCTATGGATAACATCCTCTTTTGCAAAGTTGGAAAGAACCTGGCCCCTGCTCTCTGTGATTTCTGTTGTGGACCCAGTAAAAAGCTACCACTCTCAACCTCTTGGGCAATGCCTTCAGGGACTGTGTAGTACACCAGAGGCAGGTTCTGATGTGATCCCCAGGGTATCAAGATGGGAACTCTGGAACACAGGTGGCAAGAGGTCCCACATTTTGAAAACGGTCTTTGTGGGTCATGTTGCTTGACTACACAGTTGGGCCACGGCCATGCACTGACTCAAATCCCTGGTTTTCCCCTGTAATCCATTTCTTTGATGTTTATTGCATGAAATTTAGGATAAACCAAAACTCTGAGGACACGCCAAGAAAGATAGATTTCCTGGAGTCATTCCTTATGAACATCCTCTCCTTATTCTGTTTTCCCTTCATTCTCCCCAACACACTGTTGTTTATTTTTTGCCTTCCCTCCATTGTGTCATCTCTTTCCATTTATATCAAAATCAGATTTATACCTACCCATTGTGTTTTGGCCATAATTTACCTTTCATTCCCCCTCCCCCCAATTCAACCCCTGGGCTCAATTCTTAAAAACAAAGAATCAACACAAAATCTCACCACTATGGCCATCATTATCACCAAAACAACAAAAGAACATAGCACCCACTGAACCAAGCCAGAAGTCTGGGAAGGCTTTAGCCACATGCTTCACATTAAAACTTTTCTTATAAGCAACTCTTTCCCCCCACAACTTGAAGGCTCTGGCTAGGGTTTGAAAACTTGATTGGAGGGAATTGTAAACCCCCTCTCTCTCACACACACACACACACACACACACACACACACACACACACACACCATCCAGGCCTGGGATTTGGGGCTGTGTGCAGGTGCCCTTCCTCCTTGTCCTCTGCTTTCCCTAGGTCTTTTCCCACTGCCATCCTTTCATCCTGCCTTTTCTCAATTTGCCTATCAACCCCCGCCAACCCGTTTCTTTTCATAATTTCCATCCCTCCAAGTTTCCATCCTCAACTGGTGCCTGAGCCTAACCACCTACTAAGACAACTTGTGACAAACTGTCCCCAACTCTGTTGGTGCCTGATTAGGGCAGTCTCCCTGGAACCACATGCACTGGGCAAAGTTGTCTTCTAGTCCAATGACTACCTGAATGCTCGGCCAGCACACAGTTGCCAGGAGCTCACACTCTCCTTCTGCACATCCCCTGGGTCCTGGTTGGCATAAGGTTCAATGGTTAGTGGCTGCCTAGAAGGCTACCTAGGGCTCCCAAGATTCTGAAAGGTTTAGATCTTTTCCCTTATCTTGTCACTTTCCTTTTTAATCCATAATTGCTGTTACCTCTTTTTGCTTCCCCAGAATTAGTCGTAAAATCTAAATGCTTTGCTTGGCTCTCCTGCTGGTTTATTGTTTAGATATAAACGTTCTTTCTAAAACATGCAAACAATAAAAGTGCAAGTGTGTTACCTAGTGCATCTAATAAAACTCACCCAATTAATTCAGAATGACTTGGCACAAAGAAGGCTCCTGTCTGCTTTGGTTTTTCATTCTCCCTAGGATGCTAATTGTTTCTCTTCTGATAATCTTGTATTTTTGGCCTGAAGTCTAAAATCTGGCCTGCTGGGCTATGTGTCAGATTTGTAAATTAGATGACATCTGTTTTGAATATTATCATCTTTTAATTTCTTTCAAACTCTCTTCACTTACTCATTTCCCCTTTAATTCTAAGGACCACACTTTGCTGGGTGCTTGAGACAAAAGTATAGACCTTTCTTCTTTGGGGGACACATATTAAAATTATTAAAGCTAAGTGGTCACAGTGAAAGCTATTCAGGAAAAAGATGTTGGGAGAGAAGGCTTAGCAACCATCCCATAGAGGATGAGCAGCTAATACAAAAGGCTGGCTGTCCACACCAGCGTTTTGAGGTTCCCACTGAATAATTACAATCAATTAGAAGGAGATTGACAGTGAGTGTTGAACACTGGCAAAGTGAATATTTTGAATGGAGAAAAGGAGAGGTAGTGGGGATGGTGGTGGTGGTGGTACATGGGATGAGTGGTGACATTTTTTTTCTTTACATTTAATTTCTCTCTGTGTGTTTTTCCCCAAGAAAAATAAAAGAAGGAGAAACTTAAGTGCATTCTCATACCTATAGATTCATATTTTAATAATAAAATCTAATATGTGTGTGTGTGTGTGTATCTTAAAATCTTTTCATGGGGAAATTTTTTTTTTTAAGATTTTATTTATTTATTTGACAGACAGAGATTACAAGTAGGCAGAGAGGCAGGCAGAGATAGAGGAGGAAGCAGGCTCCCCGCTGAGCAGAGAGCCCCATGCGGGGCTCGATCCCAGGACCCTGGGAGCATGACCAGAGCCGAAGGCAGAGGCTTTAACCCACTGAGCCACCCAGGTGCCCCTCATGGGGAAATTTTTTATTGCTAACTGGGTTGGGCCTACTTATTAAGGATGAATTTTCTTGTTAGAATGCCCAAGGTAACACCCTTGTGTAACATGTTTTTCCTTTATGTAAATATTTTTCACATATATACTCTTGCAGATGCCAACTAGCTTCTTGCAATTTTGAATTTGCAGAGGCAATAGAGAATATATAGAACACTGGCCAGAACGTGTGCCTAAGGTTTCACATCTGATACACATGTCACTCATCATTGGAAGAAGAAATAAGCAGGCTGGCTATGCACAGAATTCAAAATGTCTCCAGGATCTAAACCAAATTTCTAAAACCACATCATCATGAAAATTGGCCAACAGTGACTTTGTGCTTGCATACAAATGACAAATCACCCCTTCATGATGCTGGCCTTTGATTTCTCGGATACCACCGTGTTTAGGCTGTTGCTAGGCTGGTCATGGGTCTGTAAAAATGCTATTTTTAAATAGAATATGTATATAAGAGCAGTTCTCAAGTGTAAGCAATTTTTGTCTCTCAGGGGACATTTATCAATGTCTGGATACATTTTTGGTTGCCACAGCTGAGGGGAAGGACTCCTACCAGCATCAACTGGGTAGAGTCCAGGGATACTGGCAAATATTCTATAAGGCACAGTACAACCCCATAACCAAGGATTAATGAGCCTAAATTTCAATAGTACCAAGATTAGAAACCCTGGTTTGTAGGCATTTATATATTGAACCAGCCAACAACAGATCAAAACTATGGCGTTGAGAGCAACAAGCAAGCAGTCTTCTTTAGATGAATAGCTATTGTTGACTTTGATGACCCTATTGGTCAGATAATATTCTGTGTAGAGTGGACTTAGAGATTCTTCCATTTGGGCTTCCCTCCTGCTCCTCTTTTCATGGTTATTAGCATCATCTTCCATAAGTATGCAGTCCCTCAAACTATGTATCTCTGGGCTTTATCCATAATCTTCCCCTTCTCCTCACCCTACCTCTTGTTGGTAATCAATTCCTCATAATTCTGCTCTCCTCATTATAATGATAGTCCCTGACTTCTTAGGTCCTCCACTACCATTTTAGCTCAGGCTCCCCTCACAGTTGAAAGACCCTGTTTATTAAGGTTCCAATGATCCCATCCTGGTCACTCTCTTGCCATTTGCTGCTCCAGCCAAGTCCATTCAGTGCTCCACAGCTTTAGCTGCTTCCTCATTTCCCTGGTCCTTGAGGGGAGAGACATTTATCAAGTGCCTATCTGCTAATTACTCTGTTAGGAGCTGTGATCATTCCCTGGATTAAAACCTTTCCAAGCCTCCATATTGCTGAAGGGATGAACGCCTTGCTTCTTGACACAGCATGTAAAAACTTCTGATAATCTGTCTCTGACCTGACATTTCAGCTTATTCTCCCACCCTGCCCTGACATACTTGTTCCAACCAAATGAATCAATGGCTTTTCCTTAGTTTGGGTCACACACTCTGTAACTTACACCTCTGTAACTTTGCCCATGCTGTTCCCTGTATTTAAAAGATCCTTTCTACTCTTTTCTGAAGAATTCTCATTCATCCTGTGCAGAAATGCCTGGCCCATGAAGCTGCTCAATAAATATGGAATGAAATAAAATTTCACCTTCTCTCTAAAACGTTCTATAATTTCCGGGGTACCTGGGTGGCTCAGTGGGTTAAACCCTCAGCCTTCGGCTCAGGTCATGATCCCAGGCTCCTGGGATTGAGTCCCGCACCGGGCTCTCTGCTCAGTGGGGAGCCTGCTTCCTCCTCTCTCTCTGCCTGCCTCTCTGCCTACTTGTCATCTCTGTCTGTCAAATAAATAAATAAAACCTTTAAAAAAACCCCAAAAAACAAAAAAAAAAGTTCTATAATTTCCTGGCTGTTAGTCAGTATATCTCTCATGCTCCACAGCCCGTTGTATGCACTTCTACCAAAATCCCCTTGCATACCTGACTGTGAATCCTTTGAGGGAAGGGATGGTCTTATGTCTCTTGGAACCACAAGACTCTGTGCCAAACTGGACATAAGATGACCTTGATGATTAAATGCTCACTTCTTATGTTTTTGGAATCCTTAATTCATGCTGGAAATGGTATACATCATTTGATCTCCCCCAAACTCACAAAATTTGACATTGGTCTCCAATAAGCCCTGCCCCTTCTCTAGAATCGAATACCCTCCTGTCCATGGTGTGAAGATAAAGTCTGAGTCTGTCCTCTATCACCTAGTCACTGTTTAACCTTGGGGAGACATTTAACACCTCTCACCTCAAAACTAGAAGTATTTTTTCTTTTGTGAAATGGGAATAATGATATCTGCTTTTCTTACCTTGTGTGGCAGTCATGAGGATCAAATAAGAGTACATGTTGGAAACTGTTTTTTAACTTCTAAGGGTTATAAAACTTTCCAAGTGCTTCCCTATCCAAAATATAGCAAAATAAA
>ML106232.1:16440-28317 GCA_003697995.1 Taxidea taxus jeffersonii | reverse complement strand
GTAATAAAAAAAGAAGAAATCCTGCCACTTGCAACAATATGGATGAACCTGGAGAGCATTATGCTAAGTAAAATAAAGGACAAATACCATGTGGTATCATCTATATGTGGAAACTAAAAAAAAAAGTTGAACTTTAACTGAGAGAACCCTGAGGGGACTGGGGTAGGTGGGAGAAATAGGGAGAGGTTGTTCAAAGGGTGCAAGCATACTTTTAGCTATAAGTTGAATAAGGTCATGTATAACATGGTGACTATAGTTGATAAGACTGTATTGTATGATTAAAATATGCTAAGAGAGTAGAACTTAAATGTTCTCATTTACCCCCCTCCTCAAAAAAAGGTAAATATGTGTGGTGATGGATGCATCAATTGACTCTATGTGGGGGAATCATCTCATAATGAATATGTATATCAAATCATCACATTGTACTTATTAAATATCTTGCAATTGTACTAGTCAATTATACATCAGTTAAGGCTGGAGGGGAACTAAAGAACAATGAAAAAAAAAATCTGTATCTTAAAAGAAAAACACAGTTCCCTGACCAGCAGATGGCGATTCTACGGGGAGCTGAGAGAGCTAGCTAAAGCTAAATAATGTCTCATTCACAGTGCCTCTGAATTGGCTTCTTTGAGATTTTAACCTTTTTCCTGATGTTTTGGACAAATGTTATTCCTTTCTTAAAAATACATCAAAAGGGGAGAGGAAGCAAGATGGCAGAGGATTAGGAGACTGAAATATCATTAGGTCCCGGGAGTGCAGCTAGATATTTATCAAACCATTCCGAACACCTACAAACTCAACAGGAGATTGAAGAGAAGAAGAGCAACAATTCTAGGAACAGAAAATTGACCACTTTCTGAAAGGTAGGACTGGCGGAGAAGTGAATCGGAACCAACAGGAAGATAGACCATGGCGGGGGAGGAGCTGGCTCCCAGCAATCGGTGGAGCAGTGGAGCACAATTTCAGAACTTTTAGAAGTCTGCTCCTCTGGACATCATTCCAGAGGCTAAGCGGGGATGGAGCCCTTGTGGGGACAGTGTGGTCTCAGGTCCTGTGGGATCAGAGAAAGACCAGGGGTGTCTGAGTGTGGCAGAGCTGCCAGGTATTGGAGTTGGGAAGCCGGTTATAGAGACAGGGCTGAGGAGTGAGCTCTCAGCTCAGGGTTACATTAAACCATGGTCTGAGGCACATTCGGGCTGTTGCTCTTCAAGCAGGGACCCCACAAGTGGCAGATCCAGAGAGACCCCCTCCTTCCTCCTCCAGGAGGAGTAGTGTAGGAATGTGCAGCAGAAATCTGCTAGGTTTGGAGACTTCAAACAGGGTCATGCGCCAGAGACAGAAACGCTCAGTCACAGGATGGATGAACTTGGAGTGTGGCAGGAGGCCAGTGAGATGGGAAAGTTTGACAGCTTTTCTATGAGGACACACTGAGAAGTGGGGCCTTGAGCTCTTGGCTCCTCTGGGCTGGAGATTGGGAGGCCGCCATCTACATTCCCGTCCTTCAGAGCTCTATGGAAAGTGTTTAGGGAACAAAAGCTCCCGAGAGCAAACCCGAGCAGAGCAGATTACTTAGCCTGGTCCCCAGCAAGGGCAGTGCAATTCTGCCTCAGGCAAAGAGAGTTGATACTCCCTGCAACGGGCCCCTCCCCCAGAAGATCAGCAAGAATATCCAGCCAAGACCAAGCTCACTAATCAAGGAGAACAACTGAACTCCAGAGCTAAGGGAAAGCAACGCATAGAATTCATGGCTTTTTTCCCATGATCCTTTGGTCTTGCAATTAAATTTTTTTAATCTTATTTTTTTCTTATTCTACTTTTAAAACTTTTCCTCTTTCTTCTTTTAACGTTTTTTAACTATTTTATCTTATCAATACCTTTAAAAAATCTTTTAAAATTTTCATTGTTATAGTCATATTTTATCCCTTCATTGTATTTAACCTTACTTCTTTGTACACATATAGGTTTTTTTCTTTAAAATTTTGGGGTGAAATTTCTTTTAATAGATCAAAAATACACCCTAAATCTAGCACATGGCTTTGTTCTAGTCTTCAACCTGATCACATTCTCTCCTCTTTTTATTTTTTTTCCTTTTCCAACCAAATTATCTTATCAATTCCTTTTTAGAATCTTTTTAAATTTTCATCTTCACAGTCATATTCCATCCATTCATTGTGTTTACCTTTATTCTTATATATATATGTTTTATTTCTTTAAAAATTTGGGGGATAGTTTCTTCTAAGAGACCAGAAAACACCCAAAAACAAGTGGGTGGTTCTGTTCTATTCACCAGTTATATATACTTATATACATACATACTCTGAATAGGACAGAGCCACCCACTGAATAGAACAGAGACAGAAGGGGGAAAAATAAAAATAAATTATATATATATGTGCATATATATATATATATATATGTATAATATCAGAACTTTTAGAAGTCTGCCCAGAAGAGGGAAAATTTATATATATGTATGTATATACATATACATAATTTAAGTATATTTATTTTTTATATATTTAAAAAAAATAAATATATATATACATACATACATATATGTATTTTTTTTAATTTTTTAAAAGATTTTATTTATTTATTTGTTAGAGAGAGAGAGAGAGAGAGAGGGAGCACAGGCAGACAGAGAGGCAGGCAGAGGCAGAGGGAGAAGCAGGCTCCCTGCCGAGCAAGGAGTCCGATGTGGGACTCGATCCCAGGACGCTAGGATCATGACCTGAGCCGGAGGTAGCCGCTTAACCAACTGAGCCACCCAGGTGTCCCATATTTTTTTTTTATATGTATTTTTATTTTCCCCCTTTTTTATCCCCCCAGTTTTGGGTCTCTTCTGATTTAGTTAGCATATATTTTTCTGGGGTCTTTGCCACCTTTTAGTATTTTATTCTCTCATTCATATATTCTTATCTGGATAAAATGACAAGGCAGAAAACTCACCACAAAAAAAAAAGAACAAGAGACAGTACCAATGGCTAGGGACCTAATGAATATGGACATTGGTAATATGTCAGATCTAGACTTCAGAATTATGATTCTCAAGGTGCTACCTGGGCTCAGAAAAGGCCTGCAAGGGGGAGTCTGGTCATTGGCACCTTTGATCCATCCTTCTGTCAGGTGGTGCCATGATGTGCAACGTTTACCTCCTCTCCCCAGGGTATTTTCACTCATTTGTTCATTTTAAGCATCTTTCATCATGTTATGAATTCTATGTGCCTGGTCAAGTGACCAGATCATATCATCTACCTGTAATCAAGTTAATGGTCACAAATGAGTTAAATCAGTTCCTTTAGAGAAAGAGAAGATGAAAGACAATATGAATAATGCAGGCATGAGTAAGAAACAAGCAAAATCTCTTAGCCGATAGGTCTCCTGTATCTATCTCTTCATGAACCATGAGGCACCATGATTAATCCAACATGAATGGAAGTTAGCCAAGAAATTCAAAATTATCAAAGGATAGTTGAACCATATATTTGTACTCAATATAAATGATGATATACAATTAATAAAGATAATTTTAAATAAATGGTTTATTTCATCTTTAATCCTTCCTTTAAAATCCTTTTTAATGTATTAAAATGTTTATTATGTTACTGTAGTAGAAAATATATATAATTATAAATAAACATATGTTGGAAATTGATGTTCAAAATCCTTTTGAGTGATGGGTATATAGGTCTAAATTACTTTTCTTTTTTTTTTTTTTTAAGATTTTATTTATTTATTTGACAGACAGAGATCACAAGCAGGCAGAGAGAGAGGAAGCAGGCTCCCCACTGAGCAGAGAGCCCGATGCGGGGCTCGATCGCAGGACCCTGGGATCATCACCTGAGCTGAAGGCAGAGGCTTTAACCCACTGAGCCACCCAGGCGCCCCTAAATTACTTTTCTATCTTGATATTCCCTTCTACCCTTTTTTCCAGAACTTAAGCCTTAATTTCTTTCCAGACACAACTTCTACCCTGTCTCCTCCATGAAGCCATTCCTAGTGATCTTTTCTGTCTGAATTTTCAATTTTAAAAAAAATCTCATTAGTATTTGATTGCATTTGATAATTTGTGTATTCATGTTTAACTTAATCACCAGGTAGGTATTGCGTGCTTAAAATATGCCTGTGCTAGATTCTAGATGACAAAGGTGAAGAGGTGGACTCTGCTTTGGAGGGACTTGCAATTCCCCCTTCCATTTATAATTCACTAATGGTTGTATATACCAGTCAGGTCTCCTAAAGGGGCTATTTCTCAACATCAATCATCAGCCTGGCACAGAATTGAGCCTGTAGAGCTTACACCCAGTGTATAAGTCTTGATTCACTCATTTAAGCAAAACTTATATGCCAAAATATGACTTTATAAATAAAATATATAGCTGCAAAGGAATTTTGTGCTTTACAAGAAGTATTTACTACAGAACAGATTTAAGTAGTTAAGTTCCCTAGTCTTTAATACTTAATTAGGTTTTCAAGGATTTCATGTACAACTGCACTGGAACACATCTCTTGGGGATGTGGAGTACAGCTGCCAGTCAATCCCCTAATAATTATTTCTTAAGAGCCAATAAGTCACAGTGCTGTCTGGGTGTATGGGAAGACTTCATGAGCTGGACATCTAATGAAGAGACATTTATTCATTAAAGGATAAGAATGTTAGATGACTAAAAAGTGGAGGTTGTTGGAACAAGTTCCTGACAGCCCATTTGATACCTTGGCTCATACAATTGCCAGGTTGCAGAGTGACAGTTAAATGCTCTTGAGTCTAATAGATTATTTTGCAAAACATAGATGCTTTCATTCATGCAAGGTTTCCATATGTGAATTCACAGTATGCAATGCATCACAGGGACACTTTCCACTCCCCATTTAAAGGCAAAACTTGAATGTGGGGGTCCCTACCATGTGCCAGGCTCAGTTTCAGGAGCCAGGAAAACATTACTGAAGGAAAGGGATAAAAACCCCTGCCATCATAATGAGACAAGCAGAAAATAAATAAAATACTTATGTAAAATATATCATGTGTTGGAAAAAGAAATATGCGTCAAAGAAAAATGAAGCAGGATGGGGAGTTGCAGGGAGGGGAGTCAGTGTTAAATAGTGTAAGAAGATATGGTCCATATATACAATGGAATATTACACCTCCACTGGAAAGGATGAATATCCAACTTTTGTATCAATATGGATGGGATGGAGATTACGCTGAGTGAAATAAGTCAAGCAGAGAGAGTCAATAATCATATGATTTCACTTACTTGTGCAGAATAAGGAATAACATGGAGGACATTAGGAGAAGGAAAGGAAAAGTGAATTGGGGGAAATCCGAGGGGGAGATGAACCACGAGAGACTGTGGACTCCGAGAAACACACTGAGGGTTTTGGAAGGGGGTGTGTGTGAGGGGATGGGTGAGCCTGGTGGTGGGTATTAAGGAGGGCATGTATTGCATGGAGCACTGGGTGTGGTGCATAAACAATGAATCTTGGAACACTGAGAAAATAAAATAAATAAATAGTGTAAGGCGGTCAGATCTCACAGAGAAGGTGACATTTGGATTTAACTGAATTTTAGAATCTAAACCCAACATTCTCAGTAGCCATAGAAAATAACTACAGTAACACTTGTCATGCTTGATACAGGGAGGTTAGGAAGATATGAAATTCGGCACATGGGGCACTTTACTACAGAGAACGTAATTTCAAATTTCAAGTAACTTTTCTCTTCACTTTCAGAATCAGATTCTTCTTCAGCATTTTTTAAAGCCATGGTGCAAACATTTCATTTGCTTATCCAAGAAGTGTCTCTATGGTTGTTATTTTTTTTAAATATTTTATTTATTTATTTGACAGAGAGAGATCGCAAGTAGGCAGAGAGAGAGGGAGAAGCAGGCTCCCCGCTGAGCAGAAAGCCCAATGCAGGAATCGATCCCAGGCCCCTGAGATTATGACCTGAGCTGAAGGCAGCGGCTTAAACCACTGAGCCACCCAGGCGCCCCTCTCTATGGTTTTATTAAGGATTCTTCTGACTATAAAAATTAGCAAGCCCTTTATTTTTTTTTTAAAGATTTTGTTTAGTTATTTGTCAGAGAGAGAGAAAGATGGAGCGCAAGCCAAGCGGTGGGAGGCGGCAGGCAGAGGGAGAAGCAGTCTCCTTGCTGAGAAAGGAGCTTGACTCAGAGCTGGGTCCCAGGACCCTGGGATCATGAACAGAGCCAAAGGCACATGCTTAACTGACGGAGCCATCTAGGTGTCCTAGCAAGTCCTTTCTTTAAAGCATGCATTTTCCTAAAGGTGAAAGGGACTGTGTGGGTATTTTCTGAAACCAACACAATTCTGGATGGTCTTCTGGCAGCCAAATTGAGCTGAAGGGAAAATTAATCACAGTGCAGGAACAAGAAAAATTATAACTGCTCTGGAACTAACATATGAAACCAAGCCAACCTCACATCGTTTGTCTGAAACCTTGGAGAATGTCCATGTACCTTACAGGGGTAACAGATGTGATTTTGGATTAGAAAGTGTGGTTTTAGGGTAGGAAGGGGGTTGGAAGATTCTGATTTCTTTCTCAACTCCATGATATTTTGTCTCTGGGGAGCCAGTGACTTCATTTTTTCTGTTTTCAGTCATTCCACTGGGGGTAAGGTCAGCAGCACCTGTATGCCTTAATTGCAGGCCTGACTTCATCCCTTCTGACAAACTATTTATTATAAAAATAATAATAGCTGACCTACAGGGTATACTTAATCTAAGTGCCAAGCCTATTTGGCACACTTTTTATGTGTTTATTCATGAAATCCTCCCAATAAAACTCTGAGAGGAGTACTGTGATCACTTTTATTTTATAAGGAGGAAACTAAGGCACAAACAGAAGACTAACTTGCTCAGGGTCACATATGCCTTCTCTGCCTCTAAAGCTGTGTACTCGCTGGGGATACCCACAGTCCATCCCATCCAAAGACCCCAACACGCTCGCACACATATTTTTCTACTTTTTGTTTCTACATCTTGTTTATCGTCAGTTATATGGTCCTTGGCTTAGTGATATACACATCGTAAATGCACCGTGAATACAAGAGAGAGCAGCAGGTCTAAAATTTTTTGGTTTCTGAATCTTCTTACTCTGTTAATAATCACAGGCGACCCCAGAGATTTTTTTGTTGATCTGAGTTTTATCTATTCCTATGTGCCCTATATTGTCACATGTATTAAGTTAAAACTGAGAAATTAAAAAACAAAAAAGAACACGGCTGGTGGCACTTTGGGTTGTCACACTGGGGAATGGGGGGAAGGGCTGGTAGTTCAGTCCGTCGTGGATGGAGCCAAGAGATGCTGATAAATATCGTACATCGGGCAGGACAGCTCTCCACCACCAAGAATTATCTGGCTCAAAATGTCAATAGTGCCAAAGCTAAGAAACTCTGAGTTAAGTGAAACTGGCTTTTTGTTTGCTTTTTCCTGTGAGTGTGTGGTGGTAAAGAACTTAAAAAGCCTGGTGGTGCCCTTGCCTGAATGGGTGCTGAGGCATTAGCGGTTTTACCGCCATGGCTCTTGTCCTTCCAGCACAAACGTCAACACAGCGTAAACGGCCAATGATGTATGAGTTTTATTGTGAAAATAACTTGGCCTCACGGATCTCCTGAAGGGGTCTCAGGGGTCCAGGAACCACACTGAGAATTGATGAATGAGAATCAAGGGTCAACAAACTTTTTCTGTAATGGACCTGATAGTAAATATTTCTAGCTTTAGGGTCCATATGATCTCTGTGGTGGGAAAACAGCTCCAGACAATAAGTAAATGAGTGGTTATGATTAGATTTGGCCCACAGGCAGTCATTTGCTGACCCCTGAACTAAATTATGTGCTTACAAAATTGCCTTGGCCATACCATTCGTTTTTTTTTTTTTTTACTTTATTTAAGCTTTATTTAAACATATGATGTAACCCCACCACCCTCACCCAACCCCTCTTCCCCCCAGCCCCCTCAGTTTGTTTTATGACATTAAGAGTCTCTTTTGGTTTTTCTCCCTCCCGATCTCATCTTCTTTCATTTTTACTTTTCCTACCACCTTCACTCCCACCCCCGTTGCATCTCCACTTCCTCATATCAGGGAGATCATGTGGTAGTTGTCTTTCTCCAGTTGACTTATTTCGCTAAGCATAATACGCTCTAGTTCCATCCATGTCGTCGCAAATGGTAAGATTTCATTTCTTTTGTTTTCATACCATTCGTTTTTATCAGTGTTATTCATTTTGTTTTTAAAATAACTCTACTCCCACCTCATAAAGCTCCCCTGGTATTGTCAGGATCACAGAATGCAGCTCAGAAAGCGGTAAAAAATGAGAGTGTGGGAGCCTGTAATGATGACGATAGTTTCTCTTTCTTAAGCATTCACCGTGTGCCAGGTATTTGGCATGTGGTTCCTCAATCCTCACCACAAATCTTGCAAAATGGCTATTGGGTGATGGTACTGATGACAAGGGGGTGAATAACTTGACCGACGTCACACAGGTAAGAGAGTCCTAATAGCTGAGCCAAGAGAGAATCAAGAGCTGCCTGATTACAGAGTTTGAATGTTTCCACTTCTGGTGTGTAGTGCAACCCTGTGTGCTAAAAGCTTCCCTGCCTTCCACCCTCTGCAGGCATCACCAGTTGATATAGTGCTCTTCTCTGCTGAGCCTAGAAGCTTCCTGAGACCTCTCCTCAACACCATCTCCCCTGTGAGTGCTACTTAGCTCAGGGTTCACATTAGAGTACCTGAGAAGCTTCTAGAACAATTCTAATGCCCAGTAACACCCCACCTCCCATTTTTATTTTATCTCATTATAATAGGTGGAGTCCAGACATAGGACTTTTTTAAACCTCCCAGATAATTCTCATGTGCAGATAGGGTTGAAAATCACTCTTCTGTATAGAACCACAAATCTCTGAGAAGTTGAGGATTTGTTGATTTAGGAAATGTGGACTAAATCTTAAAATCCACACTTTCTCTCCTCTATCATTTGTCAATGTACAGAAAATAATGGAAAAGAGTATATTTAGCTGCCTGAATGGAAATATTTAATTTCTTGGGCATCTGCTATTTTTGCTTTTTTATTGGATTAAGTCATTAATTTCTTCACAGCTCAACTCTGAAATCTCTACACACCAAAGAGACACAGGGACATTAGAAATGTAAATCAAATGAACTTATGGTTAACGCTTTCTCAATAAAGTGTTGCCAGAGAGGCCTTAGGTTTTGCTCATGAACCCTTAGAAGAATGAGTAGGGCCAGAGGGACTTAATGGCTTGAGGTATATGTATTTCATGAGTCTCTTTCCTAATGATGGTGGGATTACTAGTTCCAGAGCAAGATCTGAAGGGTTTGTATGGGCCCCACCCCCACCGTAATTCTTTGGCTTCGAGAAATTCTAGAGTAGGGGGCTCTTTCCGATTTGCCCTGGAATTTTCCCAGCTGTCACACTTGAAAGTCCCTCATCCTGGGAAACCCCTTAATCAAGGGCATATTGGCAAACTGAGACAGTTGGTCACTTATTTGGCAGTTTGTGAGAAGGTGGGAAATTATTTCAGCTCAGAGGATTCTGCTCCATAGACTTACATTGTTGGTAATATGATGATACATCCCTGTATATCCCCCTCTCTGTGTGTGTATCTGTGTGAACACTGAACTAGCGAATACAGAAGTATTGTTTCTAGGGAAATACAGGGTTAGGTTCTCACAAGCCTCTGGTCATACATCTTCATCAACTGAGGAGTACATAGCCTTGTTTTATGTGTGTTAAAGACATCTTAATATATATTGTTAATTCATTTAAATTGAACTCACAGCCAACAGTACTGTAACTCATGCCTGGACGAAGCTTGTTGTAACACATACATTTTCTCCATAAGGCACATCACAGCCTTCTTATACTTGGGAACACTAGACAGCACATCAGTGCTACACTTGTGGGACATTTTAAACAGCAAAATCACCAGTAAAAAAAACAAAGACGAGAAAAATGTGACACTAAATAGACCATGAAAAGAACAGACATTTGTTTATAGTATGAGAGCTGAAATAAGAAGGCAAAACAGCACCTTGTTGCACTTCAATTGTGTTGGGTGACTCAAATTTTTTGCTGTTCTGTGCAGGTCTATGGATGATCTCAGAAGCACCTTGAGTATTGATCTGGGATTACAAACACATTTTACTGGTGGGTGAATCCACAAACACGAACTCAGTGAGGAAGATAGAAAGATGGGAGGAAGGAAGGAAGGAAGGTAGGAAAGAAAATGGGTTGGTAGGTTGGTAGGAGGCTCTATTAATTAATCTCAGATCTTTGTGGATCTCCTATAAAAGGAAATACCTGCTTTTACTTTGGTTGGTCTGAATTAAAAGACATTCTAAATTACTAACACATGACTTTCCATAAACCATTGCAATCATGCCCAGAGAAATGTTAGTTCACCTTTACTAAGGTCAGATGGAGTATGGTCTCCAGCACATCTCCCAGTTTGTCTTTTCCTGTCCTTTCCATCATCGGCAGGTTCTCTTCTTATCTTTAAACTAATTGAAATTTTCTTTAAGTAGGAATTTACTACACATCCAAATCCATTTGAACTGCATTTTTCACTACATATTAATTCTTCTCCCCATTATAGATTTTTTTTTGTTTATACGACCCAACTCAGATGTGCAGATTGAAGATTGGGCATAGTCATTTGCTTTTTGCTTACAACTCAGTTATTTATAGAAGAAGATGAAAATGCCGGTAACATTGACATTCTGAAATCCTTTTTTTCTTTCTTTCTTGGTTCTCCATATAAAAGGGAAAAAAAGATGTCAGAAAAATGTCATTAAAAAAAAGGGATCCATCTGGTTTGGGATACCACACTATGCAACGCTCCCTGAATGAGAACTGTAACTCATTTATGAGAAAAAATTTTAATTGGTAGGAATCACTTTGGAGCAGGTAAAGTTGCACTTGCTGATGGTCTATGGTTCTTTGTCCTATTAACTAGAAGATTTTTGGCATCTTCTACTCTGTTTTCTATTTGGAATTTGAGGTATTAACCTTTAAGATAAAATTCCAAAATTCTATTCCCTGCTGAGTTTATAATCACTCTTTTTAGAAAATCCAAAATGGTGACTGAGTCCAAGTCATAAAAGACCTGTTAGCATTGCTTTTCTGTGGGGTTCAGATGGTCTGCCTGAGCAATGTGTGAAGTTTCCCCACTCTAGCCTCTACTCAGATCCATCCTGGAGATTCATAGCTCTTTCTGAGATATCTTCAAGCAACAACCAAATGGTTCCACTGCATAAAATCTCTTGAAAAAAAAAAGGACTCGTTAAGTATTTGGCTTTTCAGAAGCTTTCTTTCCTTCATGTAAAATAGAAATGATAAGTAAGAGACTAGTGAGGCAAAAATAAGAAGAGTATTGGCTATTCAAATTGTCAATAAATATGAAAGATTTTCTTTGGATAAATATTCACAGAGAAAACCCCACTCTCAGAGAACAGATTGGTGGCAGTAGCATGTAAAGCTCACACGATGCCTCATTTTCTGAGCAGGCATGGGTGGTAGCATGGTGGTCATAAGCTAGGCTCAGAGGCTCCTTCCTGAGTTTGAATTTTGGCACTGTGATGGCCAGTCATGGGCCTTGGGCAAGTTATTTAATTTTCTATGCCTTGGTTTATAAAACATTAATAAGCAGTGCCAGCTCTATCCAGCAGCTCTGAGGATTCAATCAGTTACAAAACAAAGCATTCAGGGGTGTCTGGGTGGCTCAGTGGGTTAAGCCTCTGCCTTTGGCTCAGATCATGATCCCAGGGTCCTGAGATCAAGCCCCACATCGGGCTCCTTGCTCTGCAGGGATCCTGCTTCCCCCCCCCCCCCC
>ML106231.1:716562-819761 GCA_003697995.1 Taxidea taxus jeffersonii | reverse complement strand
TTTTTTTTTTTTAAGAGAGAGATCACAAGTAGGCAGAGAGAGAAAGAGCAGAAGCAGGCTCCCCGCTGAGCAGAGAGCCCCATGTGGGGCTCGATCCCAGGACCCTGAGATCATGACCTGAGCCGAAGGCAGAGGCTTAACCCACTGAGCCACCCAGGTGCCCCCAACTGACACTATTTACAAGCCATCCCCCTGGCACTGGCCTGGGACTGCCCAGTTGTCCCCCCACAGACTATAAGGTGAACTGTCAGGCTCTAAGAGGTGCTGGCTTAAAAGGTCAGGATAAAGGAATGGAGTGGCGGTGGGGGGGGGGGTCCTTTAAGCCCAAAGGACTGTATCCTGGCAGGGTAGGCATATAGAGCCAACACCCTGAAATGGCCCAAGTTCGTGAGGTCTTAGGACCTGAGTTTGCCCTGGGACCTGAGAATTTGGATCAGAGAGGACCTGTTCTGGTCTTCTTCCATCTGAATGAAACCCTTCCTATCGCACAGTGTCTGAAATGCTGTCTGTAGGATCCAGCCACACACCTGCCTACCCAGGACTCACTTGGGCAGGTGGAGATGAGCCTTTCTGCCCAGTGTGTCCTTCTGGCGTAGCTGGGTTCCGACTTAGAGGGAAGCCTTCAGCAAAGTGTTCAGAACAGCATCCTGGATAAGAATTCAGACTGTTTCTCATGTTCTTCTGCAAAATGACCTCTGTTTTCTTTTGCTAGAGAACAATGGGCACACCTCTAATCAGATATAAGTAAAAATCAATGCATTTTCTTTAGAGAAAATTAGAAAGATATGTGGACAGGTAGAAAAAAAAGTCTCCCACCTTCCCACCACTATGAATAATTGCTATTAATACTTGGGTAGATTTCTTTTCCAGTTTTTAAAAGCATTTACATGTTAAGTCTGTATCTTGATATTGCTAACACATATATACTGTATGCGATAAAAATATATGGAGTACTCTAGATAAAATACACATTGCCAAGGAACACATGCTACTATAGAAATTCTACACAGACTATAACATACATTTTATATTCCTGTCTTTTTCACTTATGGTACCTAAGTACTCTATGAACATGATTTTTAAAGGCTGTGTAATATTCTATCAAATGACCCCCCCCCCCATTGTGAGTTACCCCTTTCTCTTTATAGAATACTGCTTAAGAACATGAGATCGGGACTGTTGGGTTCAAATCCCAGCAAAATGTTTGTATGAACATGGCAAGATACTTATACTCACTATGCTTCTGTTTCTTCATCTTTAAAAGAGACATAAGAATTCTACTTACTCTGTTGGGGAAAAGAGACCATAGTCTCCAAATTAATTAATTGTTTTATCATTTTTATTGTTTTATTTATTCATTTATTTTTCATGGTCTGCAAATTTAAAAGCCAGACTTTGCCATTTATAAGAGCTGCATTGAAGGAAGGAAGGAGGAGAACACTTACCAGCCACAGTGCAAGTTCCTAACATACCAAATTGAAAACAGGCTTCTACACCCAAATATAGCAAAGGTCTACTGCAAGGTTTGCCTTTAGTAGGGAGGGGAGAAGGGGCCCAAAGGCCCTAGGGTGGGGCACAGAGTCGGGAGCTAAAGCTCCTGAAAACATTCTGTTCAAAGTAACAGAATTTGTCCTTGGGAATCTTTAAAATAATCACAATATTTATACAGCAGAGTGAAGCACTGAACATTTATAAAGGGGTCATGGTGTTGTCCAGGGAACAAAATATTAGCATTTCTTTGTTAGTTGAGCTTTTTAACTTCTATGAAGGAGAGACTGATTTTTTTTTAACTCAAAGTGTCACCATGAGGACAGAATGCATAGAATCGGGGAAGGCAAAGCTCTTTTTGCAAAGGGCCAGGTAGTAAATATTTCAGGCTTTGCAGACCATATGCCGAAGCAGCCACAGAATATGTAAATAAATGAGCATGGCTGTGTTCCAGTAAAGCTTGCTTTTTGCATTGAAGTGTGAATTTCATGTAATTTTCACATGTCACAGATTATTATTCCTCTTGATTAAAAAAAAAAAAAGATTTAAAAATGTAAAACTTTCCTTTGAACACATAACTGTGTGAAAGTAAGTGGTGGACCCAGTCTGGCCTGTGGGCTGTGGGAACCTGAGGCTCAGAATAGCCCTCGGCACCCTTTAAGTGCTGGGTGTGCTGGCTCCCACCATTAGCGCCGTTCCCACTGTCACCATCTCTGCCGTAGGGCCATGCAGCACCAGGTCTGGAGGAGGCCAGGGTGGCCACATGTAGGCCTCTGCCTCCCTTTGACCTGGGAATCTGTCTGTAGCAGCTGCAGCTTCTTCAGCTCTTGGCTTCATGGCAAAGTGCTCCCTTCCAAAGGAACTTGGAGAGCTGTGCTGAGTCTGAGGTCTGGGCCTCCTGACTGATGAGCTAGGCGTGCTCTGGAGCCAAGGGGGCCCACGCTCTGTGTCCTCTGGCCGACCTTCACCCTGTGCTCTTGCTGGGCATGGGTGATGAAGAGAGACGGAGACACCTGCCGGGCATGGCTGCAGCTAGTTCATGTCCTGTTCCAAGTAACAGAGGAGGGGAGACAAGGGGCTTCTGAACAAGGTGGTAGAAACCTGAGCTGGAAGTGGAGGGAAGAACCAGCGGTGAGTCACAGCACGAGCCATGGTGCTTGGATTGTGCAGAATCCCATGTGTGCTCAGCGCCACAGAAAAATTGCAGATATCTTTATAAACCTTGACAGCATTATTTCATTATTCATGAAGGCTTTTTTTTTAAAAACCATAACCAGCTTCATTTTAAAGGAAATTTATTCTCAAGGCATTTTTTTAAAATTGAGTTTTTATGGTAATTCTTTGTGTTGACTGTTGAATCAACATTCCAAATAAACTACTCACGTTTATTCTTTTGTTCAGGAGGTCTCAACTCTGCCTGTTCAGGTTAATGAAGTGAGAGGAAACCCAGATTTTTCTGAATTGTATACATGGCAATTACATGCCCGTTTTAGACCTCTTAAGAGTAATTTTTTAAAAGGACATTATTTTTCAACTAAGGAAATTTGCCTTAAATCCAGAATTTTTGATGTGATCGTCCACTGTGTGCACACATGGAGTTATTTATGAATGTGTGTGTGTATGTACACATGTGTGTTTCAAAGCATTATTGTGAAGACTTTCGATAACTCTTGAGACTGAAGTTTTTTGAAGGCAATTACTATTTATTTATTATTTTAAAGATACCTCTTAAAAATCATTTTTTTAAAATCCTAGTATAGTGAACATACAGTGTTATGTTAGTTTCAGGTGTATAATATAGTAATTCAAATACTGTTTTGTGTTAAATTCATCTCTGGATGAAACTGATCATGTCAGGCCCCATGTGCCTGGTGCAGGAATAGAGAGCCAACCTTATCTGATGAGAGGAAGAATGAAGCAGGAGCTATGAGGCATCGAGAGGTCATTGGCTCCAATCCTCTGCCCTTTCATTATTTCCATGGCCCTACTGCACATCCAATCCTTGTCTCAGTATTTTTTCTTTCTTTCTTTCTTTTTTTTTTAAAGATTTTATTTATTTATTTGAGAGAGAGAGAGAGAGCAGGTGAGCACGAGCTGGTGGGGGTGTGGAGCTGCAGAGGGAGAGGGAGAAGCAGACTCCCTAGACTCCCCGCTGAGCAGGGAGCATGCAGCCATGTGGGGTTCTATCCCAGGACCAGAGCCCAAGGCAAATGCTAACTGACTGAGCCACCCAGGTGCCCCCGTCTCAGGATTTCTAAGGACAGAAACTTCTCAGCTAATCCTATTTTATTTTAGTTGCACAGAATAGTATTCATCCTTCAGATGCCTCAAGACAGTAGGAGTAGTTCAACCCACAATGCCCATCCCGGCTCCAAAACCACACAACCCTTTCTTTTCTCCCTGGGCCAAATAACCAAATTAGTCCCCCCCTCAACTTTTCTGTTATGCCTTCTGTTCAGACATTTCTGCCTCTTTCTGGCCACCCTTGTGTGCACGATTTCCTGTGTGTCAGGAGCTGGCTCGGTGTGTGTGCTGGAACTGTGCACTGTGTCCAGATGGGGCCTGACTTGGGACCAGTCAGTGGAACCTCCTTTGTTCTTCTTGCTGTGCTCCTCTTAATGAAACCCAGCATGTCAGAGGCTTCTGACTGCCACGTGAACAGGATTCTTCTTGGACTTGCTGTCAACTCTGACTCCTAGGTCTTGATACTAGTCATGGTCTTGAACTGTCCTGGGTTTCGAAACAGTTCCAGGACAGGGGTTCCTTTAGTGACAATAGGTGGTTGCAGATGGTGGTAGAGCCCAGTTAAGCCAGAGGTGTTATCCAAGTGATGAGGGTGGACTTGCCAGACCAGGGGAAGCCGCCAGGTTGAAGGGCAGGAGGCAGCAGTTGGGGGAAGGGAATGACAGAGACCAGCAAATATATTAGAGAGGCCAGGCAAGGAAAAAAGGTGCCACTGAAAGGGAGGTATGGTGGGCAACCGAGGTGGTTGAGAATCTACTGTCTTTTACCCTTAGCATCTTACTGGGTATTTCTTTCATGCAGATCTTTTGTGTTTTTACCTAAAAGAATCAAATTTTAATGATGAGGAGCTGGGCTCTGATGAATTATTCATAAGCCAGACTTCCCTCATTCCCTAGATGTGTGCTTGAATTTTTTAAAAAAATTTTACAGGACTTTACATTTTTCTGATTAAACTTCTTGCTAATGGGGCCCATATTCCTATTCTCCAAAGACCTTTTGAACCTAAGTAGGAAAAAAAAAGCTCTAGCATTGAAGTGGTGACTCTGCCACTTACTAGCCATGATCTTGCACAAGTGAGGGGTTCTGACCTTCATCTGTAGGAAGAGATGAATAACATCGATCTCATTCATAATACTCGCTTCACTGAGTAGTCAGGAAGATTAAATGAAATCCCACATTTGGACTGCCTGGCATGATGCCCACCAGGACCAGTCCCAGCTGGTCACAGACTTTTTTTTCCTGCTTCTCAGCATATTCGCCATCTTGCCCATTTGTAGGGCAGATTTGGTAGGGTGCCTTCTCTGTATTCATCCAAACTGTTGATTTTTATTGAATTTAATGGAGAGAGATCAGGGCCAGAATCCAAAGATTTCTGGAAGCTGCTTCTGGGACTCTTTGAAACATTGGTCTATGTTGGGGATCACAAAGTCTGATGCTATCAAGAGCCTCCTTATATAAATGTGCAAAGTAGCCAATGACAGAGTGCTGAGGCCTGCATATCCCACCTAGAGTAGGCTGCTGCTGCTTCTTTCTTTTTTTTTTTTTTTGAGTAACAGATGGTTATCAACGTGGTTTTATGTTTTGTACATATTTAGTTAAACATCAGTTGCATGAGATTTTGACGTTTCTTTTTGACACAATTCTTTTCTTTTTCATTTCAAGTCCCAACCTAGACCCTGTGGAAATCTGACCCTAATTCAAACAGTTCTTTTTTTAAAATTTTATTTTATTTAAATTAAATAAATTCAGGTAATTAATATTTGGTGTATTATTAGTTTCAGAGATAGAGTTCAGTGATTCAGCATTTGTGTATAACACCCAGTGCTCATGACATCAGATACTTTCCTTAATGCCCGTCACCCAATTACCCCCCCTCCAGCAACCCTCAGTTTGTTTCCTATAGTTAAGAGTCTCTAATGGTTTGTCTCCCTTTCCGATTTCATCTTGTTTTTTTTTCTTTTCCTCCCTTCCCCTATGATCCTCTGTTTTGTTTCTTAAATTCTACATGTGAGTGAAATCCTATGATAATTGTCTTTCTTTGACTGACTTACTTTGCTTAACATAGTACCTTCCAGTTCCATCCACATCGTTGTATATGATAAGATTTCATTTTTTGGATGGCTGAGTAATATTCCATTGCATGTGTACACCTAATCTTCTTTATCCATTCATCTGTTGATGGTTATCCGATAGAGCAGGCATTTCAATTAAAAGTTACTGCAATAACCAAACCCTGGTACAGGGAATCAAGGTTCCAACTCCATTGGCTGGTGATGTAAGTCCCTAACGCACACTCGCATTGGGTTACTGTGGCATTAGAGCAGTCGTTCCCAAAGTATGGCCCAGCAACAATCAGCAGCACCTGGGAACTTATATGAATGCATGTTCTCAGGCCTCACTCCAGATCTACTGAATCAGAACCAGAGTGGGGAAGGGGCAGTGATCTGTTGGAACAGAGCCCCTAGGAGATTCTGATCACTCTTGAGATTTGAGACCCACTGATTTAGGACATGTTCTCAACTGTGGCTGGATTTTGGATCATCTGGGGAGCTTTAAAAATCCAGTTGCTTGGTTCCCACCTGTGGTTCCCACAGTTTCTCATTGAACTGATTTGGGGTATAGCCTGAACCTCAGGATTTTTTGAAAGCTATCCAGGGGATTTTCAGGTGCATCCAAGGTTGATAACTGCACTTCAGAGGAGCCTATTGGAGTGCCCACGTACTCCTTTCTCCTGGGGGGGGGAGGTGAGGAGTGGGAGGTATGTGTAGTTTGACAGAGCTCCCAAGTGGTCTGCTGTACCAACCAAATACTGCCTCCCCTTGGAGGACCTGACCTTAAACTACCAGCCTCATGAAATATCCTTGAGAGGGCTTTCCATGGACTGAATATTCACTCCATGTGATTTGTTTTAAAGGTTGCTTTTAATGCTATATTTGTGCAGCAAATGTAGACACTCGTATAGCACAAATATTAACTCCTAAATCCTCAAAGGCTTTCCCCACAATATGCCATCTGGCAAGCATTACTGTAATCATCTCTTTATTAACCACACTAATGAAGGACTAGCATGGCATTGGTAATCGAAAAACACAGATCATTTAAAAATCATTCAGGCTAGGGGCACCTGGGTGGCTCAGTGGGTTAAGCCCCTGCCTTCAGCTCAGGTCGTGATCTCAGGGTCCTGGGATTGAGCCCGGCATTGGGCTCTCTGCTCAGTGGGGAGCCTGCTTCCTCCTCTCTCTGCCTGCCTCTCTGCCTACTTGTGGTCTCTGTCTGTCAAATAAATAAATAAAATCTTTTAAAAAAAATCATTCAGGCTAGTGCTGGCCCTGCTTTCCCAACCAGGGAGCATTCGGGAGTAGAAAATATTGACTTATGACAGTTTCCTACCTTCCCTGCAGAGTGTAGTAGAGGTACTATAATACATCTTATTTTAGTCCGAAATTTGAGCAATAGAAGAAGTGAGAGGGTTCTAAATTAAAATTACTTTTTTTCTGTATCAAGGAGTCTGTTTTCTCAATGAGAAGCACAAAGCAGACAGTAAATATAATTAAAATGCATTTGTATGTTGGAACCAGTGGATTCACAGCGTGCTTTAACAGAAGTGGCACGGGATTTGAGGAAGCAGTGCGTCTGGATTCTAGATCTTATTCTGCTATTGCTTGTGTTATTTGAAATGAGCCTTTCTGCCACCAGTGGGGCTCCAAGTATGGTCCCCATCCAGCAACATCAACATCACTTGGGAATTAGTTGGAGATTTGGAGTCTCAGAGCCATTACAACCCTTCTGAATCAGAGACTATGGGGTGAGACCAGGACATGGTGTTTTAATAAGCACTCTGGGAGATTTAAATGGCTGCTCCAGTTTGAGCATCATCATTCTCTACCAGTGTACTGTTTTCTCATCTATAAAATAAGGCTGCCAGCCTAGCTAATATCTGAAGGCCATTCCAGCTATCCAGTGGCCGTGGTGTATGGCCTGGAACAGGTTGTAAGATTCTCAGTCTCGGGCCTTGAATCTTTCCTTGAATGTGTGATTGAAGTAACTCAGCTAAAAAGCTAACATGTGGGCAATAGAAGAGAAACAGACCTCTGGGAACTCTATACCCAAACACCCCCCAGAATGTTCACTATAAAATAAACTGTACTTTCTTCAATGGCTTGGTACCATTTTTCCCAGAGTGATAAAGCCTGGTGCTTTGGAAGGGCCCAGAGCTACCCCCTTCTCTAAGGGCCCAGAGCTGTCTGATGTGATTCACGGAGTGGTGCTTCTATGGGCACTAACAAATGGCATCTCAGAAGGATGTGCAGGGGTACACAGGCTTTGCAGTAAAACAAGGGAAAATTTCAAGCTATTTATCAAAGCTCTTGCAGCTTCCATTTCAAGACAGGTGGAAAAAAATAACACAGAACAAGAAAAGAAAATAAATCTGTATCCAGAGCATCTCATAAATAAGAAAGGAGTGGGGAAGCTGTTGGCCTTGCTGGATTCTCAGAGTATTTTTGTCACAGTATATGTTTTGGCATGTAATTCATATACTTTTTTTCATTATCAAAATCTGCGGTTGTAAAATCATTTCACTGGTTATTAAAATCAAAAGAGAAAAAAGGAACAAGCATTTCAAGGAGAGGGAGACTGGGAAAATGATACCTGAAGTGAGAGGGAGAGGGAGAGAGCAAGAGAGCACGTAGTTCCCCCACAAATACAAAATAATTTTTTCATCTAAAATGCAGTGATGCTTTATAATTTAAGACAAGTCATAGGAAATCAAAGACAATTTTCTAATTGGCTTCTGTTCAGTAAGAGCCTGTTTCTTGGAGACAATAGGGCATGGTTTATTGAACACGAGAGAGACTGGGGTCTGTTATGTCTGGGAGATGGAGAAATTACAGCTTTTATTAAAAGAGATGGATCGCAGGCCCACGTTGCCAGAGCAGATGACGTTGGCTGAGCAGAACTGCAGCTGACGAGGGCCTGCCTTGGTCATCTTTGGGAAATTCCCAGCAGTGTCCAGATGATCAATGACTGAGCACTAAGATCCTGGTTAAAAGCCTGTGCTCTGAGTTCACATTCTGGCTTTGCCTCATCCCGACTCTGCAACTTTGGGCAAGCTCCCCAGGTGCCCAGTCCCGTTCCTTGTCTTTTGGAGCAAGATAATAACAGAATCTGCGTAGTGGGAGCTTTATGAGGATTAAGCGTTGGCTTATGCAAGGTACTTTATAAAATGCCTGACGAGAAGCAGACCTTATTGTATCGGGACTGTTTGCCAAAGAGCTGTTTGTCTTTTTAAAAGAATCCTAAAAATAAGCCATGTTATTTCTTAACCGTGAGACCTCCTGAGAGCATCAGCACCCTATTTGATACCCTCCGTGTGTGCCCAAGGAGGGGATGCCTAGCAGGCACAAGACAGATGACTCTTGAGCCATGGGGACCTGCTGCCTGATCAGCTTCCCTGACAGAACTCTGCAGGGTTATTCGAACTGGATTCAGAGGAACTAATTTTTGTCATTTGATTTCCTTTTTTTGTACCTATTTTGGGAATGGACTCAGGCCAATGCTCGAAATAGGTCTGAAGTAAATGTCATGTTTTTCTCGCTTACATTTGGCACACTCTCCTTTGTTGGCTGGGCTGTGTTCATAGCAGCTAATATTGATTAGCCTGTATTTTTCTCAAATACACTTTTCTCAGGCTACGTGAAGTCTGCATGCTAGCCAGTACCAAAATAAATGCATTCAACTTATAAGCCGGGGGTAGGGAACAAAGTAGGAACAAAAGCATGCTGAGACATATTGTCCAAACAAGCCATTGCCTGCTCTGCCAAATCCAAGCTGTGAGGCCCTGGGTGAGCTTCTTGTCTCATCCGAGTGGCAGTTTCCCATCCATAAAAGCGGGAACATAGCAATAATGTCCAGCGCCTAGTTATTATTAGAGAATACATGTAAAGCACCAGCGAGTGCTGGCCCTCAGGAACTACTCAGCAAATACCAACTTGTAAAATGTGATTTTTAAAATGTTAAAGTCTAGCATATCAAAGACAAAATAATAAATTTATGTATAATGGAGGAATTCCACTCTTCTAAAGTCCTGTCCTGAAACCTTTCTTTACAAGTTAACTTTTTAGATGGAATCTCTGGTCATTTATTTCCAGCCTTTTGATCCCCTTGTTCTTGAATACAAGCCTGACCCTCTTACTCCAGTGAGTATCAGATGAAGGCTGAACCCCACTGCATTTAATCTGCCCAGTGATTTTCATTTTTGTTATAATTAGATTTATTTTAGGAAATGTATCTTTCTTACCCTAACTTTGGTGTTTTAAGATCTTTCCAACATCTTTTTTTTAAAAGATCTTATTTATTTATTTGAGAGAACAAGAGAGAGAGAGCACAAGCAGGGGGAGCAGCAGGCAGATGGAGCAGCAGGCTCCCCCGATAAGCAGGGAGCCCAATATAGGGCCTGATCCCAGGACCTCAGGGTCATGACTGGAGCCAAAGGCAGAGGCTTAACTAACTGAGCCACGCAGGTGCCCCAAATCTTTCCAACATCTTAAATTAATCAGAAAATGCTAAAATGAAATGTTGAAGTCACTGCACTGACCCAACTTGATAAAGAGATATGGACAGAGAAGCTCTCGAAACTGAAATGGGCCAGTAGTCCTATAATTTTAGATGTCCTTTATTATCTCATAATTTTTTTCAAAGAGGAATGGAAAAGATAGTTTAAGTACTCTTCAATAATGTAGAAAAGTGTCAGTTGTTTAAACCCTGAACAAGTGAACAAGAAGGGCTCCCTGTACTTGAATTAGAAAAAATTGCAATGAACCCAAATTTCCCTGGTAAAAAAGAGATTGAGGCTTTTTATTAAGACATATTCAGGAACAAAACAAAAATAACATAGTTGCATACAAATTACCTGGGTTATGAGGCAAAAGCAGTTTTCTTTATTATCTCTTTAACGTTTCTTTTTCATCTCTTTAACAGCAAAAAAAAAAAATGACTTTCCTTACATCATTTACCATTTAGATCTGAATTTTCGGGACAGATCTTGGTGATCATTTTTAATGATTAATGGTGGAGGGCGGTTCGCAGCTCTGAGCAGCCATCTTACAGTTTTAATGAATGAATTGAGCATATGGAGAATTTGCTGGGCTTGTTTGTAGCTATTATTTTGTCTCTGTGGCTCTCGGCCCTGTGTGTAGTGACCCCAAAGTCAGAACACTGCCTGGCAGCAGGCTGATGTCAGGACTGTGTAGATTCCTAAATTGTATCAAGTGTCTGTCCTCGGAGGCCTGCAGATGGTGTAAGCCTGGACGGGTCATGAAGTCCATGGGCGGGTCTGGCCGTACTTAGCCCTGACCCATGAGGATAAAGAAGTTAAAGTGCAGAAGGATGAATGCCAGAGATGTGGCCTCATCCCAGGTCTTCCTCCCCGAATGCTGTTGGTTCCACCAACAGCACAGCTCCCTGAGGGGCAGTTTTTACATTATTTTCGTTTCCCCGCAGGGCCCTATGTCCAAGAATAATCCTATATTTCGCTCTTCAGCTGAGTTTCCTAACCCCGGATAGGAAATCTGCACCTGTAGAAAGAAGCCCCCACCACTACCCTAGAAGGCTCACATGAAAAGAGAAAATCGTTCTCCTTGATTATTTGGAGCTGGAAAGAGAATTAACGTGATCAAACATTTTGTTTTCCTCACAGAATCATGTCAACCCCGCCATGGACTTCACCCAGACGCCTCCTGGGATGTTAGCCCTGGACAACATGCTGTACTTCGCCAAGCACCACCAGGATGCCTACATCCGGGTAAGCATGAAGTGTCTCGAAGCTGGTGTAGGTTTCCTACTGAATTTGAATTTCTAACTTATAGATATGGAGGGATTACTCTGAGATGAGTGGCTCCAGAGTTGTGACTTTCCTCATTCTGTAAAATAAGTGTCAAAATTAATTCAATAGGGACACTTGAAATCAAGATTTTTGACTTTAATTTTTCTCATGTGGTGACATTAAAAAAAAAAACACAACAGATACCAGAAAATGTCTTATCTATAGTTCAATAATGGATTATGACAAAAACTCTCAGACTTAAATAGCAAGGAAGGAGGATGAACTATCCACCCCAAACCTGTACAATCTCAACATTAGTGGAGACCCCTGAGGCTTATTCCTTGGTGGAAAAGAGGCCAAGGGTTCTCTCTGGTTCTTCTTCTGTTCAGTCCAATGCTGGAGACACGATAAGATAAATGCAAAGAAAGAGAAGAATGGGAGAGATGGGGAGGAAAGAGAAATGCCTTTTCTCATAATCTGTAGCAAATTAGTGAAACTCCCACTATGGAAAGAGAGAGAGACAGACTCCTTTGTGGGCGGGGCAGAAGGAAACCGGAGGAAGGTGGCCCCTGCTGAATGGGCAAGACAGGTGTGGGAAGGACCAAGTGTGAACCCCCAGGATCCTAGGGATGGTGACTTAGGGCTGCTCCACTGGAGGCCCTGGATTTGTGCTGACTCCTACCTTGTCTTCAAGGAGAGAGGCCCAGATTCAGTAGGGTTGAGGTATATCATCTAAGATTGAGATGGAGGAAGATATGAATAAATGGACAAGGGAATTGTGAGTGGTTGAAATGATGACTAGCCCTCAGCTTAGAAAGTATTTGATGAATGAATTGCCTAATGCAGCAAGAGTAAGGCTCAGACTAGAAGATGAGTTTATTACACTGACGTTCTCTGTTAGATCCCCCTTGGCGGCACTGGCTTTCTGGAGACCGGGGTTCAAGACTGGGCACCATCGTGGTCTAGTGATGTAAATGTGAGCAATTCCTTTTGTCTAGGCTAAAGTTTCTTCTCCAAACCAGGAAGCAATACTTCCCTAGGGGGCATTTGGAAATGTGTGGGTAGGTTTTGTTGTCACCATGCCAGTGGGGTACTGCTGGCCAAAGCCTAGAATTATGGGACACTCTGCATGTGAAAGATTGCTCTACCCAGCAGTGGCCCCCTTGAAAAAAGTCATGCCAGATTTCTGAGTTCCCTGTAGGCACTATAGTTTAACTTTATGTGTTTTTCTATATATGCGGTTTGACAAGCTTTGATTTATACTGAAATATTATTTGTAATTTGATTATGTAAAGGATTTTATGCATTCCTGTGGATGGTCAGGGATCAGGTGCTTGGTCAGAAATGCAGTCTTTCATAAGAAAATTATTTTTTCATGAAAGTTTAATTTTGTTTATATGCATGTATATTTATTGCACAGATTTTTTTTCTAGGAATATAATCTGCTCTCTGAGTAGGTAAACTAATATTGTTGAGATACCTTATCATATATAGCCTTGGAGGGTTGAGTGTGAAAAGAAGAGGCCAAATAGAAATTGAATTTAGCATTAACTGATTAATGTTTATGGATGAAGGTTTCCAAAATTAGAGCTTATTGATGCTGAATGTATTGTTAATTGCATAAGAAGCATATGTTTCATGAAAAGTAATTTAACATTTGGAGCCCATTTTCCTCAGTGCATTCTCTAAACTGTCATAAGTAAATTAATACGTGGCCACCTGAAAGAGTTTGACATCTGATAGAAACTTGAAAAAAATAAAAACTTTTGTAGGAATGCCTGGGTGGCTCAGTTGGTTAAGCTGCTGCCTTCAGCTCAGGTCATGATCCCAAGGTCCTGCATCCGGTTCCTTGCTCAGCAGGGAGCCTGCTTCTCTCTCTGACTGTGCCTGCTTGTGCTGTCTCTCTCTCTGTCTCTGAGAAATAAATAAATAAACAAACAAATAAATAAATAAATAAATAAAATCTTAAAAAACTATTTGTAAAGGAAAATGTGGCCCTTTTTGTCCACCTGCCCTTTTCTTTTTTATTATTTTTTTTCACATGCCCTCTTCTTTGCTGATTAGACAGTATCTATATGTGATCCTATCTAGATCTCTGTATCTATAACTGAAATGTCTGTTATTTTCTCAAAAGTGTCAGTTTCCTGATGTTTCTGTGGCCCACCTGACTTTGGGGCATTAACTCCTGGATGGAAAGCCAAAGCTATTTACATGAACAGTTGGAGTTAGGGGATCACATATAAAGTCTGGGGCCTTCTGCAAGGAAGTTTTGGGATGACTCTGGAAACAGTTATCCCAGTAATAATGAAACGGTACAGACGGTGGAAACCGTCATCTCAGACAGCTAATTAAATTCTGATCTATGAGCTGAGTGGCCTCTTCTGAAACATAAAATTGGGTTCCTTTTTAGAATAAGTTTATATTAATGAGATTTGCTTTGTTTTTGACCAGATAAATTTCCTGCCTGAATGCAGTTACTCATTTGTTATTTATATCTTTCATTCAATAAACGCTTGATCTGTACCTGAATATGGCCTCACCCTCACCAGTCACAGTACAGTTGAGATCTTTAAAAGGAATTGTAACACACACATACACACTTGCACACAGGCACACACACAGATATTTCCTCTTTGCCCCTGACACCCCCCCTCAGCTATCCTCTTCCCTCAAACACCGTGTATTTGTATTTTTCCGAATTGTCTTCTTGCCCTATGTTCATTAATCTGCCACTCACTTTTCAATAACCCATACCAAGCCTTCCACTCATCACTTTCCAAGAAGCTGTTCTGCCAAATGGAGAACAGCACCCCGCCCCCCAACTCCCCACCTTTGTCTCATCTACCTTTCCATTGACACTGGACACCAGTTTTTTTGTTTGTTTTTTTTTGTTTTTGTTTTTGTTTTGCCTGAAGTCAGTCCTGTCTGTCTTGGTTCTCTTTTTGTCCATTTCTCTTAGTCTCCCTGGGGGCTTTCTCTCCTTCTGCCTGTCCTTCTAATGCACACCATCCCAAGGACTCCACTGTAGACCTTTTATCTTCTCAGTGCCTCAGGCTGCACATGGTTTCCGAGTCACTATCAGATGCCCAGCAGGGGGCTAGGTGATGGCGATTCCCCAAGGAACAAATCATCCGTTGAGGAGTTTACTGTCTGGAGATGGAAAGGAGGGGTGAAGAGATAAATACCAGGCACTTTCCTAGCCACTTGGAATGTATTTTGATTGGGTGGTGGTGGTGCAGGGAGGATACTGGGGACACAGGGGAGAGTCAGGGCTGGAAAGTTTCCTGGGGGAAGTGGCATCTACACTAAGACCTATTGGATAATGCTAGATAATCAGGTGAAGGGAAGGGGACGTGGGAGAGTAATCCAGGTGGAGGGAGACATGCAAACAAGTGTATAAAGGTGTGTGCCTTTTTTAGGGAACCAAAAATAGTATAGTGTGGCTAAAACGGGGAGTGCTGAATATGATCTTGGCTTGAAGCAGATGTGGGCTGTTTCATTAGGGACCCTAGAGGCCCTGTGAAGGTGTTTATTTGGACTTTAACCTCAAGGTATTGAAGAATTTTGGAAGTGTTTTAAGTAAAGATGATGGGAGTTAATTTTAGAAAAATCACTTTCCTGCCAGAAAACAAGTGTGAAAAATCAAGACGAGACAAAAATAAAAATTGGGGAACTTAAGGAGAAATGGAACTAAGGTAGTGTTTAGGGCACTGGGGAGAAGCAGTTTGAGTGAATTATCTTGGAACTGAAATAAACTGGGCTCTCTCTGAGGAAGAGGGAGATGACTGGCTTGAGTGAATACAAGGATGGTCATGTCATTAATGAGACAGAAAGTATGTGTCTGTGATGACATCCACAGCCTTATATGCACGTGGGACATCTGTTCGTGGATGTACATTTCTAGTAGGCAGTGAGATGTGAGCAGCAGAGTTCAAACCCAGGTAAACTCCACATTCTGTAAATTCTATGTCCTTAAACTTGATCATTACCTTTAATCTGTTCATGTAGATTATTGCTGTATTATCTTACTGGCCTCCCTGCTGAAGTCTAGTATCTTCATACCCACCTCCCATGCCAGCTTCTAGGATGATCTTTCTAAACAGAGTTCAGAACCCTTTGGGAACTACCGCTGGCCCATAAGCCTCCCTCTTGTGGTACCTGGCATATCGTAGATTTTAATAATTTCCTGTTAATTGATTAGAGACTTTCTTTAGTTTTTATTTAAATGGCCTCTTGCCAAGGATTAATTCCTTTTTATCATTTTTCCTTTTAACAACTACATAAAGGTATATTTTTTTGCAGCATAAGTTTATTGACCAGCAGCTTTTTCTTATGTGTTATTTAAATGCACTCTGTAACGGGGTAGTAATGCAAGCACTGGATGTAATTGAATTACCCCACACGTGGACAGGCCCAGAACACGAGGAAGAATTGCAAATCTGAGCATCCCACTATGCCTGGAGTAAAATCTGGAGGCATAGCATGATTTCAGACTTCTGGGTCTTATTTACTCTGGGCATAATTGCTTTCACTTTTTCTGGAAATGCTTCACTCCTCAGCTCTCCCCACCAAAGCTCTCTCTGTGAGAGGTGGAGGGTGGCACTTGGCTCGTTCCCATGAGCCTGCTGTCATTATTTCACAGGCAGGATAATGGTACAGAGCTGAGTGTGTTACGTGTTTTGTTTTTGTTTGCTTTTTTTTGTTTTGCTCTTTTCCCCTCCCTGGAGTGGCAATTCTTAATACGTTGGAAAAAAAGATTAGCGACTCCACTGGAAATAAAACCTTTGGACTAATAACGTGTATTCTTGTTGTATTTCATTATTCATTGGGAGCTGCTAAAAAACCCGAAATGACTTGGTTTTACATTTGGTTCAAGAGTCATGCTGGCTGTTGTGGGAGTCAAGATTGAGCCACAAAGCAGGAAGTAATAACGTGGAAATCTCTGGTCTCCAAAACGCATGGTAGCCAGGTCTGAGGAAGAAGTAGGGTCATAAAAAGTACTCAAGACATGCTCCAACTAAAAGAAAGAGCGGTTTCAGGATGCAGTTCAGTCCTTATGATCCCATTTGTCATCCCATGTTTGATCAGAGAAAATGTGTACCTAGAGGGGGTTAGGTAGCATATGAGACATGTTGCATAAGTTAGCTCAGACGTGAAGAAAATCCTTGAGAGAAGCATTGTCATCACCGTTTTGTAGACTCAGCAACTGGGATCTAGAGGGGTGTGGAGAGTTCCATTAGGTCAAATGGCCAGTAGAAGATCAGAACCTGAACTTAGGTCTTTGGCCTTCAAATCTCAGCCTCTTTCCCATCAGTCTCCAGCTCCCTGTCTCTGGGCTTGGAGTGTGGTGAACATAATTGTTTTTGAAACAGAGGGAAAGAGGACAGAGTCCCAAGACACATGACTAGAAGACATGGAGAGTTGATGATGCCATCAAGGAAGTGTTGGTATTTACTTACCGTCTTCCTAAATCTAGCCTAATCAGGAAGTCATTCCTAAAAGTAAGAGAGGTGGTCCCTTCTCTTTCCATTTAACTACAGACTTTGTAAACTGTGTCACATTGTCTTTATTAGATCGTAAATCCTTTGAAAACCTAGGCTGCCTTTTTCCTCTGTGTTACCATATTACTGAATATGTGCCTGGACTCAAATGATGTTATTTAAAGGAATAAATGAGCCTGGCAAAGGTATCATTGCAGAGCTTTCCAGATTTCCGATGTGGTTGTAAGTTTCAGACTAGTGACATGAGAAGTGACATTTAGAAGACAAGGGGAGCTTCGGAACCTATTGTCAGTCATCTGTCTCCCCCTTGGCATTGCAGCCAGACAGAAGCGTGCTGTGCATTAATCCCAGGCCCTAAAGACATCAGATAAGCTATTTAAATGTGCAACAATAAAAGCCAAATGCATGCAAATGAGATATTTCTGTTATTGCTTACATCTTTTTCTGTGGGAAAAAATTCACACAGAAAAGGAAAACAGCCCATCTTCTTAGATGCTGAAAAGCATCTAACTAAAGGAAGAGAAATTCCTTTAACATGCACGTTTATTCATTCACTGACTCATTCAGGAAATATTATCAAACACCTCCCATCTGCCAGGCTGGTGCCATGCACAGTGGATATGGTGGTCAACAAGAAAAGCCGGGTCTAGTTGGTAAATAGCAGAAATTAGAACAGCAGGCAAAACAAGAGAGTAGAGCTTGTTTTATCGTGTTTTGTTTGTTTGTTTGTTTCTCTCCGCCTTGGGGTTTTTCTTGTTTCCTTCTGGATTTTTAGATGTGACCTATCCTGGGCAAATCTACCAAGTTACAAAACCTTTACTTGATAGTTCTTTGCCATTTCCCACAATATATTGAGCAGGTAAATATTTCACCGTTTTATAAATTATCATATCTGTCGAATCACTTAGCTTTCTTAACCAGTGACCTAATTTTAAGGAATGGCACTACTTCTTATTCTGGTGTTGGGTCAGTGGGGACTAGAATAAACCTGACCCCTCTTGTATGTTTTCTTTGGTGTAATATTTGTCATAAATAAAATGTTTTCTTAATGAGGCTGTTATGCAGCTAACACAGGATTTCTGAAATCTTGAGGTTTCTAGTAACAAAATTAAGCGTAAACACTGGAAACGACTTGTTTTTCATGCAGCCTGCAATTTTTGCCTCCTAATTTATGATGAACATTTCATCTGATTGGAATATTTTTGCACCCTGGGTGACGATGCTAGACAATAATGGATTTCCCAAGTGGGGAAAAAATAGAAATCCCTTTAAAAATAAGATGAATTATAATGATTTCATGCAGCTGTGAGCCAGGGCACATGTATGTTTCAAATGTTATACCAAATCAGAACAGAAATATTTATAATACATTAAGTAAATTTGATTATGGGAAAAGATGGATATTTGTACCTAAGAATTGTTTTCTCAAGCTTCTTCTATTTTTGTCCATTTCACTTTTTTGTTTAACAGATGAAAAATTTAAAGTGTGTTTACACTATTTCAGAACCTTTAAATGAATTCTTCCTTCTCATGATGTGTACATTAGTAAACAATACTTCTAAAAAATAGTTGGGAGAAATACTGGCTTAGACCCTAACTCACCACTGAGATGTGGAGGCCTAGTTCTGGAGGCAGCACTGAAAAGAAAATGCTCTGAGATGACCTGGGATGAGAAAAACTACCATCTTTTAAGCCTTTGGCTCTTTTTGACTATCTAACATACATTATTTGTAATCTTCCATGCAGTGCTCCCAGAGATGGGAAGATAAGGTGACCCTTGTACCCTCCTCTTCCAGTACACAGATCTCTTTTTGTTGAGGCCTGCCTCAAATTCAAAGCCGTTTTGGGGAAACTCTTTTTGATTTCTCTCTCCTGTGTCCGAGGGCATAAACTTACTTGTCATAGCAAACACAGAGCTTGCCATGAGATAACCACTATGCTAAACACACATATTAATCTTTTATAACACCCCTGTGACATCAGCAGTGTTGTTATTTCTATCTTACAGATGAGGAAACTGTCACACAGAGAAGTTAGGTGGCTTGCCCAGGGTCACACAGCTGAGGAAGTGCCAGAGCTGAATTTAAAGCCAAGTACTCTGCTTCAAGTGGCTTTTAGGGATTTATAGATTCATATGGGGGGGGGGGTCGCAGCTGCAGTTCAAATGAGTCTGTGGTTGGGTTTGTTTAGTATTTTTTTGTTGTTGTTTAGTATTTTTAAAGGGAAGAGGATTTGAATTGCCTGGAAGCAGGGCATGCATTCCCTCTTCAAATTACCACGAGCCCCCGAACTCTCTGTTATATTCTGTCTGGCTGCTTCATGCATTCATGTTATCTGCCTTGTGTCTGAGGGGCTTGAGTTAGCAATCACCGATACCAGTGGTCTGCAGTGACCTTTGCGAAGTTCTGGATACATTATCAGCACGTAGTAGGTGCTCAAGCCATTTTCTTTGCCTTTTCCCTTTCCCAGTCCATAAAGTTGTGCTTGACTAATGCCTCATCTCTCTTTCACTAAGAATAAAGGATCTAAAAAAAAAAAAAAGAATAAAGGATCTAAATTTCAGCCTCCTGAGGTTAGGCAGAAGGAATAGGCATGCTTCTCAAATTCTCTGGTTGTAAACTTTAAGGAAGAAATGTCATCAGATCTTATTATAAGTACACTGGACCGGTGTTCTTGGGGCTCCAAGCATGGTCAGCCTTCCACACTCTTATGTCAGACCACGCAATGGGTCCCTTGCTGCCCGCTAACTGGCATTTCAAGGAAGCAGGGACCAAGGATCCTACATGCACTAAGGCAGGGTGCTGATGGAGGCAATGCTGGGTCTTTAAAATAAATTAAGGAACTTTTAACATTCGAGGGGGAAATTGGCAGTTTCCCAAGCGGCATAATTACAGGACAGTGTGTAATGTGTAATTAAACTTAACTATGAAGCAAATGATTGGAATAAAGCTTGGTGGCACATCATATTTTGTTCTCACAGTGCTGACAGATCCTCCCCTCCCCTTGTCCCTGAAATGGCTTTAGCAGCAATTGCTCCTAATTTTTTTTAAATGAAATTATATGTTGCCAGTTAAACACACAGTTTCGTGTAAAGGAACCTTTTTTATTTGAATGACGTTTTCCTTCTAGGTGATCTGGAGCACAGAATCAATTTGGAATAACAAGGACCCCAAGGCATAGCCTTGCTGGGACTTTAAAATGACTCTTTTTCTATTAATTCATTTACATACTTTATTCTTTGCTTTTATTTTTATTCTTTCTTTGACCAAGGTCCACAGCCCAGAGGCTTGTTTTTATGTAGCTTTTTCGTGTTACAAAAATAGCAGCATTAATTTCATTGATTGTGAATAACCAAGCTGTTACTGCCAGTCAGGACCCCCTGAGAGTGTGAATATATGTGTTTAGATTTACTAATTGTACTGGAAGGCAGAATTTCTGACTTCCAAAGTCAGTGATTTGAATGTGATGCTTCAGGCCTTGGGATGAGATCCTTGTTTAATATGGGCTTGGTTTTGTCTCTGAAGACCCATCATCTGAGCGAAGGCAGGCAGGTTCCACATACATGACCTGCTGGACATAACAGTGTATGTGCTCTGTGTTCACACCACCTGAGTTCTTTTGATACTGGATTTAGTTTCTGGAATCTGAAGCAGGACTAAAACATGGTAACTATCTGTTTCATTCTCCTTTGCTACCAGCCCAGGCTGGGTATTAGGTTCAGAATATTTTTTTCAATTGTGTTATGTTAGTCACCATACAGTACATCATTAGTTTTTGATTCAGTGTTCCAAGATTCATTGTTTACATATAACACCCAGTGCTCCATGCAATCCATGCCCTCCTTAATACCCACCACCAGGCTCACCCATCCCCCTAACCCCCTCCCCTCTAAAACCGTCAATTTGTTTCTCAGAGTCCACAGTTTCTCATGGTTCACCTCCCCCTCTGATTTCCTCCCCTTCACTTTTCCTTTCCTTCTAATGACCTCCATGTTATTCCTTATATTCTACAAGTAAGTGAAACCATATGATAATTGACTTTCTCTGCTTGACTTATTTCACTCTGCATAACCTCCTCAGTCCCATACATGTTGATGCAAAATTTGTGTATTCATCCTTTCTGATGGCTGAGTATTACTCCATTGTGTATATGGACCACATCTTCTTTATCCACTCATCTGTTGAAGGACATCTTAGCTCTTTCCATAGTTTGGCTGTTGTGGACATTGCTGCTATGAACATTGTAGTGCATGTGGCCCTTCTTTTTACTACATCTGTATCTTTGGGGTAAATACCCAGTAGTGCAATTGCTGGCTCATATATTTGAAGGGTCTTGTTTGTTGTTTGTTTGTTTATTTTAAAATGCAGTAGGACTTTAATACACAGTGATGGATTGCTTGAGAAAAAAGTGAAGTTACATAAAACCAAGCTACATAATGAACTCTGTGTAGTGGACACACTGTAAACCTAAGCCCAGTGTGAACTATAAGGGTAGAAACTACAGACACCCTCCCTAGAGGACTGGTGAAGCCCTGAGCTGATAGTCACTGTCCTGAGGTCTCTTAGACTCCGTAATACCTTCCCATTCTTTCTCCAAACTGGACCTCTCTCAGTCCACATTGTCCATTTTAATATCTCACTCTGCTGAACAAATAAATATTTATTGAATACCTGTTCTGTGACCAGCTGCCTCCTTTCTGCTGTCATTGATCAATAATTTGATCCTCTTCTTTGATTATACATTTTCTACCTTCATGAGGCAGAGCTCAGTAGCTGCCGTGTTAGAGATTTGCTGTTGTCTCTCCCCTTTTTGCTGTCATTGCTGCACCACGTTACAGTGCAGACATTCCAGGAGCTACAGATTGCTTCTGTGTGTTTTTTAAGAAGGAAAGTTTTCTGGGAATCCTGTCTCTTTTGTGTGCCTAGAGTTGGAAGGTGTTATAGGCCTCATTGGCTTTCCAGTTATTTTTAAATAATAGACTTTATTTTATTTTATTTTATTTTTTGAAGCAGGCTCCCTGCCCAGCAGAGAGCCCGATGTGGGGCTTGATCCCAGAACCCTAGGATCATGACCCGAGCCGAAGGCAGTGGCTTTAACCCACTGAGCCACCCAGGTGCCCCCTAGACTTTATTTTTTAGAGAAGGTCTAAGTATACAGAAAGATTGAGCAGAAGATATGGAGGGTTCCCATACATACCCCTGCCACACTGCCACACACAGCTTTCCTTATCATGAACACCTTGTATGAGTAGTGTACACTTAGTTACATTTGATAAGCCAATATCCTGCAACCTTGCTATCATTGCTCATTAATTCCAGGAGTTATTTGTTGAGTCTTTGGAATTTTCTAGGTAGATAATCATGTCATCCTTGTACAGTTTTATTTCTTCCTTTCCAGTCTGTATACTTTTTAAGCCTTTATCGTATTGCATTACCTAGGACTTTTCAGTAACATACTGAGGAGTGGGAAGAAGGAACATCTTGCCTTGATCCTGATCTTAGGGGGAAAGACTCAAGTTTCCCAGCATTAAGTATGACGTTAGTTACCTGTAGATTGTTTTATAGATGTTTTTATTAAATTCACGAAGTTCCCTATCAGTATTATTTTGCTAGGACTGCTGTAACAAAGGAAAATGGACTGGGTGGCTCAAACAACAGAAATAGATCCTTTCACATTCCTGGAGGCCAGAAGTCTGAGATAAGGGTGTCAGCAGGACTGATTTCTCTCTTTGGTTTGTAGATGTTTGTCTTCTCCCTGTGTCCTCACGTGGTCTTCTTTCTGTCTGTGTCTGTGCCCTGTGGAAGGACACAAGTCATATTGGATTAGGACCTACTGTAATGACCTCATTTTGACTTAATTACCTCTGTAATTAACCTGTCTCCAAATATAGTCACATTCTGAGGCACTAGGAATTAGGGATTTAGTCAACGAATTTAGCCCAGTTTATTAGCAAATTGAGCCCATAACACCATCTATTCCTGTTTTGCTGGGAGTTTTTATCATGAATGGACATTGGGTTTTGTTAAATGCTTTTTCTATGTACATTAATATTATTGTATGATTTTTTTCCTTTACTCTGATGAATTATGTTAATTGATTTTTGAATGTTGAACCAGCCCTGCATATCTGGAATAAATCCCATTTGATTATAGTGTATAATTCTTGGGTTCTATTTGATAATATTTCGTTGAGCATTTTGCATCTGTGTTCCTGAGAGCTGTTTGTGTGTAGTTTTCCTTTCTTGTAATGCCTTTGATTTTGGCTTAGAGTATGCTGACCTCATAGAACAAATTAGGAAGTGTTCCTCTGCCTCTATTTTCTGGAACAGATTGTAGAGAATTGACATCATTTCTTCTTTAAATGTTTGGTAGAATTCACCAATAAAACCATCTGGGCATGGTGCTTTCCATTTTAAATGGTTACTAATTATTGATTCAATTCCTTTAATTGATATAGGCCTATCCAGATGATCTATATCTCCTATATTTTGAGAAATTTGGCTTCTTCATCTAAGTTATCAGATTTGTGGGCATAGAGTTGTTATAACATTACTATATTACCTTTTATTATCATTGGGTTGGTAGTGATGGCTCCTCTTTCATTTTCAATGTTGGTAATTTATCTTTTCCCATTTTTTCTTGGTTAGCCTGGCTAGAATTTTATCATTTTTTAAAAAGATTATTTATTTATTTATTTGATAGAGAGAGAGAAATCACAAATAGGCAGAAGTAGGCAGAGAGGCAGGCAGATAGAGAGGGAGAAGCAGGCTCCCTGTTGAGCAGAGAGCCCAATGTGGTGCTCGATCCCAGAAAACTGGGATCATGAACTGAGCAGAAGGCAAAGGCCCAACCTACTGAGCCACCCAGGTGCCCCAGAATTTTATCATTTTAATTGATCTTTACCACTTTAATTGATCTTTTGGCTTCATTGATTTTTTTTTTAAAGATTTTATTTATTTCCTTGACACACACAGAGAGAGATCACAAGTAGGCAGAGAGGTAAGGCAGAGAGAGAGGGGGAAGCAGGCTCCCCGCTGAGCAGAGAGCCCGATGTGGGGCTCGATCCCAGGACCCTGGGATCATGACCTGAGCCGAAGGCAGAGGCTTTAACCCACTGAGCCACCCAGGTGCCCCTCATTGATTTTTTTGTGTTGGATTTCTAGTTTTCTGTTTCATTGATTTTGGCACTAATTCTTATTACTACTGTCTTCCACATACTGTAGATTTAATTTGTTCTTTTCTGGTTTCCTAAAGTGGAAGCTTAGATTATTGATTTTACATCTTTCTTCTTTTATAACATATGCACCAAATGCTGTAATTTTCCCTGTAAGCATTGCCTTTGCTGTATCCCACAAATTTCTAAAAACTCTATTTTCATTTTCATTTAGTTCAAAATATTTTCAAGAAATACTTAGGCTTTTTCTTTAAGCCTTGTGTTATTTAGATGTGTGCTGTTTAAACTCCAGATATTTTGGGATTTCCCAACTATCTTTGGGGTATTGGTTTCTAGTTTAATTCCATTGCCCGAAAGCATACATCCTGTGATTTCTATTTTTTCTGTTAAGATATGTCTTATAGCCTGGAATATGGTTTATCTTGTAAATGTTCCATGTACGTCTGAGAAGAATGTGTATTTGACTATTGTTGGATGATGTATCCTTTGCACATTAATTAGATCGAGTTGATTAATGGTACTGTTCATTTCAACTGTGTACTTAATGATTATCTGCCTGCTGGATCTATAAATTACCAAAATACAGATATTCAAGTCTCTAAGCATAAAAGCAGATTTGCCTCTATTTCCTCACATTTTTATCAGTTTTTGCCCAACATAATTCAGCGTTCCATGGTTAGGTGCATGTATTTAAAAGTTATTGTCCTCTTGGACAATTGAACTCCTTGTCATTATCTAATGTGTCTCTTTTCTCCCTGACAATTTTCCTTGCTCTGAAGTTTGCTCAGAAAGTCTGAAATTAATATAGCTAGTCATTTTGTTTTGATTCATGTTACCAAGTGGGGGGTGCTCCAATCAGATGAGGGTCACCAGATGGGGGGAGTCCCAGTTGTGGGGACAGCGGGGCAGTTGGTGAAAGAATTCACCCAAGGCAGAACAAGAGTTTATTGAACATACCACAAAGGAGCAGCAGACAGGACAGCAAAGGAAAATTGTCTGCAACAAGGCAGTGGTGAGGGACCATAGTTAAAGGGCAGAGTGAGGAGGTACAGGAAAGTATGGAATTTTCCCTTTTTTGGTGATCTTAGGAACTGTGCCTGGTTTTAGGTGGCAGTTAGGGATTGTGACTATTTCGAGGTGGGTCACTTAATAAGTGTTTGTATTGCCTTTTTGCATTCAGCTTGGTGGTTGCTCTGGGCCCTTTTACCTGACCCAGGTTTCCATTGCTCAAGCTTATTGCCTAAAAGTGGACTCTACACCAAGATATATCTCTTTCCATCTCTCTACTTTTATAATCTGTGTATCTTTATATTTAGAGTGGATTTTCTGTGGACATTATATAATTAGGTCCTGGTTTTCTGACAGTTCTGTTTTTTAATTGATATATTTAGACTATTCACATTTAAAGCAATTGTTGACATAATTGGATCAATATATACCATATTTGTTTCTGTTATCTATTTGTTGTCCTTTTTCTTTGTGTGTATGTATTTCTTTTCTTTTGTTTTTCACTCTTATTTCTACCCTCTCTGGTTTTAATGGAGCATTTTCTGATTCCATGGTATAGCATTCATACTTCTATTAACAGTTTTTAGTTGCTGCCCTAGATTTTGCAGTATACATTTACAACTAATCTAAGTTCGCCTCAAAATAATGTTCTAACACTTCACAGGTAGTGCACCTGCTTTATTCCCAATTCTTCCCTCATTCCCCTTATGCAACTCAATTATCTAGACACAGTAATCACTTAATACATTATTGGTATTATTATTTTGAACAAACTGTGATCTGTTAGATCAATTAAAATTTTAAGAATGTTTTGTTTTGCCTTCCTTTATTTCTTCTCTACTATTTCTTTCTGTTTGAAGATCCACATTTCTGACCTATATCATTTTCTTTCTCTCTGAAAAATTTCTTATAATATTTCTTGTAAGACAGGTCTATTGGTGACAAGTTCTCTATGTTTTTGTTTGTCTGACAAAGTCTTTATTTCTCTTTTATTTTTCAAGGAAAATTTTTTTGGACCCAGGATTCTATGCTTTTTTTTCATTCAAAATTTTAAATATTTCACTCATTCTCTTCCTAATTGTATGACTTCTGAAGAAAAGTCTGATTTAATTCTTATCCTTGTTCCTCTTTTGGTAAGGTGTTCTATCTACCTCTTGTTTCTTTCAAGGTTTTCTTTGTCTTTGATTTCCAGCAGTTTGCACATAATATGCCTAGGTGTAGATTTTTTGGTATCTATACTGCTTGTTGTTCTCTGAGTTTCCTGGATCTGTGTTTTGGTGTCTTTAAGTAATTTTGTAGAACCCTTAGCCATGTTTACATCAAATATTTCTTCTGTTACTTTCTCTGCTTCTCGTCCTTCTGGTAATTTCATCACATGTGTGTTACAACTTTTGTAATTGTTCACAATTCTTGGATATTCTATTATATTTTTTTCAATTCTTTTTTTTTTTTTTTTAAGCCACTGAACCATGCTGATTCTGTCGAGTTAAGAGTTGTTGCTGGACAGCAACAAAGTTAAGAGTTGTTGCTGGAGAGGTAGGCATAAGACAGAATATGTTGCATGCTTTGCTAAATAGAGCATATCTGCATTTATAAATGCAGAATAGAGCAATAAATGCTAAATAGAACTTTCTGCATTTATATACTTTATATATTGCCCTTCTATTTGAGTATTTCCTTTAGATACAAGGTGTACTTCTAAAACTGCTATAGACAATGGCAGTGGCACGAATTTTGAGCTAGAGAGTGATGTGGTCTGATTTGCCTTTAAGAAAGATCAAACCAGTAGTGGGGAGAAGGAATTGGTGGTATCTGTGAGTAGAAGCAAGGTCACTGCAATGGTCCAAATGAGAGATGAAGAGATTGATGTAGAAGAATATAGCCGGAATGGGTTTGAGATACAAAATTCATTTTTCTTTTCAGCTTGAGAAGTTTGTATTTTCTTATGTTTAACTCACTGATTCTTTCTTCATCCCTGATCAGTATACTTATGAGCCCAACAAAGACATTCTTTATTTCTTTTACAGTATTTTTCATTTCTAGCATTTTCTTTTGGTTATTTCTTAGTGTTTCCACATCTTTGCTTACCTTGCCCATCTGTTCTTGCCTGTTGTCTACTTTTTCTGTTAGAGCCATTAGCATATTAATCATGGTTATTTTTAATTCCTGATCTGAGAAGCCCCAGATCCCCACCATATCTGATTCTGACTCAGATGTTTTCTTTGTCTCTTCAGAGTGTGTTTTTGCCTTTTAGCATTTCTTGTAATTTTTTGTTGACAGCTGGACATAATGTATTTGGTAACATGAACAGAGGTAAATAAGCCTTTAGTGTGAGATTTTATGTTTATCTAGGTAGGAATTATCCTGCATTCAGGGTTTGTTGTAGTTGTGGTATCAGAGGCTGAAATTTGTGGTGTCAGAGGCTGGTGTCCTTGTTTTTCTCTCTCCTGTTGTCTGTGTGTTTCCCTAGAGACTCCTTCAAAAATAGGGTCTGAGGCTTATAGTTTTTTACCTGTGATTTCCTGTTATTATAGAGGAGCCCTGTTGATGTGACGGTGAAGTGTAAGGAGAAGGAAAGTGTCCTGTAGTCCTGTGATTAGGTCTCTTTGTCTTTTTTTTAATGAGCCTGTGCCCTTGTGCTATGGCCTTCACATGTCCTTCTCAGTTCCCTTCTCTTTCAGATGAGACAAGAGGGCTAAACATGGCTGTAACCATGTTTGTTAGGTTCTGGTGACATCTAGGTTGTTTAGACTCTGGTAAAATAGTTTCCCTTGAGCACAGGCCACTGTTAAAGAGGATGGAATGCTCTGGACTTATCCAAAATGATTACTTATATCCTGCCCCTGGTTGAAGTAAGAGAGGATTTTTCTCTGATCTTCATCTTGAGAACATGGCAGTGCTCCTGGAGGTATAACTCATGAAAGTGTGCAAGACTCCTGTAAGGCAGGGCCCTCAGGAGGTTTTCCCTCTTAAGGCACATCCTGTCTCTAGCAATATCAGTTACCTTTTGAGCGTTCTCAGCAGGCTCCAGCATTGGCTTCTGCTCCCAGTAGTTGCAATCCTCCATATTTGTCTGTTTTTCCAGTTTTGAGGGTGACAGTTTGCCCAGTGGCCTCAGTTCTGTGATGGAACTAAGAAGAGGTATTGATTTTCAGTTTGTTCACCCTTTTTCTTGTTGTGAGTGTGGGAGTGATAACTTCCAAGCTTTTTATGTGTCAGACAGGGAACCAGAAATCCCTTCAGTTTTTTTAGTAGGAAAAAAACAAAACAAAACATTTGAGTTGAAAAATATCTGGCAATGTTGTTCCATTGCTGGAAATTCCTATACTCATTCATTCTTTTACTACAAATATCCTTCTAGGATCTACTTGCTTTGAGGGTTAAGCTTGGTTAAATTGACTTAGAACATTAATGTTTAAAAGTTTCATGGCACTTAGTATGGGTTGCCACAATAGACCCTTCCAGGGACTTTAAAAAATCCCTGGCTCAGAGAATTACTCTTCATTTCATTAAGACTCTGTTGCCATGAACCTCTATCAACAAATTCTGTTGACTCTGTCTACAAAATACACACACACAATCCCACCTCTTTTCCCACCTCTGCTGTCCGTAAAATAATCTAATCATTAGGTCATGTGGGTTACTTAGCTGGTTAAGCATCTGATTCTTAGTTTCAGCTTAGGTTGTGATCTCAGGATGGTGAGGTTGAGTCCCACGTTGGGCTCCACACTCAGTGGGGAGTCTGCTTCTCTGCCTCTCTTTCTCTCTCTTTTCTCCCCACTCCATGCACTCTTCCCTCTCTCTTTCCATCTCTCAGATAAATAAATCTTCTTTTTTTTAAATAATGTAATTCATTAAATATTCCTCTTGTAATATTGTGGTGGTATCTTAATTGGTTCTTCCTGCTTCCACCCTTGTTCCTCTTGTCTGTTCTCAAAACAGTAGTCAGAATATTAGGAAATATGAGCAATCTTTCTATCTTTCTAAACTTTTTCCACATCTTGTCACTTCTCTGCTCAAAATCTAGTGACTCCTATCTCACTCTGTGTAAAATCCAGAGTCACCTCCATGACCCCTAAGTCTCCCATGATAGTCTGCCTCTCTATCTTTATGTGCATCTGTTCCTTGCTCATTCCAGCCGCAGGTACCTCCTTTGTATTAGTCTCCTAGAGCTGCCATAGCAAAACACCACAGATTGACTGACTTAAACAATAGAAATTTATTTCCCAGAGTTCTGGAGGCTGGAAGTGTGAGATCAGGGTTGGTTTCTTTTTTTTGGCCTCTCTTGGCTTATAGACACCTTCCTCCAGGCTGTGTCTTCACATGGCCACCCTGCTATGCCCTTCCATCCCTCATGTCTCTGCTTCTTCTTACAAGGACACCAGTCGTATTGAATTAGAGCCCCTCCCTAAGGACCTGGTTTTAACTTAGTTGCCTCTAAAGTCTTTTATCACCCAATACAGTCATGTTCTAAGATGCTGAGGTTTAGACCCTCAGCAAATGAATTCTGGGGAGGACACAGTTTAGTCCACAGCATCCTGCTGACTTTGAACATCCAAGGTCTAATCCAGCCTCTGGGCATTGTACTTGGTGTTTCCTCTCCTGGGAACCTGCTCCCCAGTTAGTCCTGTCACTTCTTCCCTCATTTCCTTTAGGCTCAGAGTGCCCTTTCTTCACCACCAGATATTAAGTAGTGATTTCATCCTTTTGCTCCTATCTCCGCCCCCCCTTTGTTTTTCTCCAAATGTAATACTTGCTTATTAAACTCCAAATTTATTTTTGTATTATTTCCTGTTTACCTGTGCTGGTATATAAGCTCTATGAGGGAAGACACTGTGTGTTGTGCCTCTGCTATGCCCCAGTGTCTAGAGCAGCGGCAGGCACACAGAAGGCCCTCGGCACATATCTGTTAAATGAGTGCCTAAATCAGTTGTGCTCTGGTGTTTTGCCTTCTGGCTGAGATTGCCAGGCACTCCAAGGTAGGAAGCCATGGAAATAGGTTCCCATCTGGAACATGATATAGACTTCCTGGCTGTAGCCTTTGTCCTTTGTCTATCCTGGAATGGAAACCAAATTAGCAGCTCTACTGGTGTGCCCCAAAATGGCCTTGGCCCAGATATGCTGATGCTTGTACTTGGATGAGTCACTGCTGACTTTTGTTTTTAAGTTGCATTCATGTGAGCAGAGTCCAGCTAGTATTAGCAACCTGCCTACCAAATCAGAAGGCGTTTTGTATTAATGTAATAAAATTTAGGTGGTGATGTTCCCAAATGTCCCTTTGTATATGATAAAAATAGCTTTCTTCCTTAGGAACTGTGCAATACACCTGGTAGACCCAGGAGTGTTCGACATGTCAGGTAATTTTATTTATACATTGACCTTAATTTTATCAACTTTTTCCCAGCATTGGTAAAACTCAAGGTTCCAAGATCTAGCATAAAATCCTAAATAATAGACAATATTTTTCTTGCACTTTATAAAGCAGTTAAAACACTATTAGTAACAGACATAACAACCCTGACAACTAACTTCTCACTGGCTGGTTTATTAAATTTTATTCTGTGTAAGTGTCCTTAATCTGAGACCCCAGTGTATGTCATTCATACCTAACTTAGAGTCACAATTACCAAGATCAAGGAGGCTAGCTTGGCTGACTTTTCAGTTTTTGAATGGTGATGCTCCTGTACCACAGGACATTTGCACTTGTTCCTAGTGACTCAGCCCCTCTTTTCTCTAGCCCTACCCCTTAACTAGGCTTTCATTCTTTAAGACTTCATCCTTAAGCCTCCTCTTTTTTTTTAAATTATGTCTCCTTGTTATTTCCTTTATAGCACTTACTCAATTTGGAATTATATAATCATATGTTTTACTGTTTTATCATTGTCATTTTTGTCCTTTGTCTTCATTCCCTAGCACTGGACCATTTAAATTATTTGTTAAATGAATAATTAAAGACTTGATATATTGAATCCCTGACCAGTGTTATTTCCCTCTTTTCCCCTCTGAAGCCCTTCATGGTCATAGTGATATGTATCAGAGGATCAAAACTGAAAACAGATTTGGAAGAAATCTGTGAGTGAGCCTGTGGGATTATCTTAAATGGCTATAGTTTCTTAGGACTGATGACCTATATGGCATTGAGCCTCATGTAAAGTGTCGGTTATAAAAGGCAGGAGAATATGTGTATGCTGCATGAGTAGACTTGAGTTCTGTATGAGAACATGACTAAGAAGATCAAAGTTTAGTTAATTATTTTGGCAGTAGGGTCAGTTCTGCTGATAGCCTGGTGCTTGGGGCTCTACTCTGTATATGGTAGGAACAAATAAAAGTAAAGTATATTGAGTAATGAATGTCTACCAGGGGCTGCTATGAATATTTTACATATATTACCTCATTGAATTCTTAGGACTCTAAAGGTTAGACCCTGTTGTTGTCCCATTTTGCAGATGAAGACACTAAGGCTCAGAGCTGTTAAGTAACTTGCTCATTGTTTTAAGTAGTAAAACGCAGGCTGGGAATTTGGACCAGACCATTCTGGGGGTAACTTTTTAGTACTTTACATTTTATGCAGTGGTGTGCTAGTAAATAAGCTTTCAAAAAAGAAAAAAAAAACTAAACTAAACTGATTTGTCAATTGCTGTGTTATAAATACTCTCACTGTGGCTAATTTCAACCTACCAATGGTTTATGGCTTATAAATTTTTAATTAATTTTTTTTTACCTTATTACAATCCACTTTATTTTTTTTTATTATTTAAGCTTTTTAATTTAAACATATAATGTAACCCCACCACCCTCTCCCAACCCCTCTCCCTGCCCATCCCCCTCAGTTTGTTTTATGACATTAAGAGTCTCTTTTGGTTTGTCTCCCTCCCGATCCCATCTTGTTTCATTTTTTCTTTCATTTTTCCTACCACCTTAACCCCCACCCTCGTTGCATCTCCACTTCCTCATATCAGGGAGATCATGTGATAGTTGTCTTTCTCCAGTTGACTTATTTCGCTAAGCATAATACGCTCTAGTTCCATCCATGTTGTCGCAAATGGTAAGATTTCATTTCTTTTGATGGCTGCATAGTATTCCATTGTGTATATATACCACATCTTCTTTATCCATTCACCTGTTGATGGACATCTAGGTTCTTTCCATAACTTGGCTATTGTGGACATTGCTGCTATAAACATTTGGGTACACATGCCCCTTCGGATCACTACGTTTGTATCTTTAGGTTAAATACCCAGTAGTGCAATTGCTGGGTCCTAAGGTAGCTCTATTTTCAATTTTTTGAGGAACCTCCATGCTGTTTTCCAGAGTGGTTGCACCAGCTTTTTAATTAATTTTTTAAAAGATTTTATTTATTTATTTGAGAGAGAGAGAGAAAGCACAGAGTGAAAGTGAGAGGGAGAAGCAGGCTCCCTGCTGAGCAGAGAACTCGACATAGGACTCCATCCCTGGGATTAAGACTTGAGCCGATGGCAGACGCTTAACCAACTAAGTCACCCAGGTGGCCCCATTGTTTGTAATGTTTTTAAGTGAAACAGTTGCTGGTTAGCTTGTTTTAGCACACCACACATTCAGTCCCTCCGGAGTTTTCCCTTTTAAATCCATTATCCCATTTGCTTTTCTCACAATATGATGAACTATATGGAACTAGTGGGGTGACCTCAGTGTCCTGATCTTTTCAGTGGGTGGATGGCATGTCCAGTTCCCATTGCCAATAAGTGATGGAGTTGAATGGGGGGCACTCTTCTCTCTTACTGACGTTCCTACCTCTCCACGTTCATGACCTCTCCACAGTAAGGATCACCCATAGGGTGGGACATTTGTTACAAATCTGTGAACCTGCATTGACCCATCATAATCACTCAAAGTCCATAGGTTACATTACAGTTCACTCTCAGCGTGGCACATTCTGTGGGTTTGGGCAGATGTATAGTGACCTATATCTATCATTATGGTATTTTATAGAATATTTCCACTGCCCTGAAAATTCCCTGTGCTTTGCCTATTCATCCCTCATCACCATGCCTAACCCATGGCAGCCACAGGTCTTTTTTACTGTCTCCAGAGTTTTCCTTTTCTAGAAGGCCATGTGATTGGAATTATAGATTGGGTTCTTTCACTTAGTGATAAGCATTTAAGTTTCTTCCATGTCTTTTCATAGCTTAATAGCTCATTTTCTTTTTAGTGCCAACTAATATTCCATCATCTGAATTGTACCAGTTTATTTATCCATTCACCTACTGAAGGACATCTCAGTTGCTTCCAAGTTTTGGCAGTTATGAATAAAGCTGCTTTAAACATCTACATGCAGCTTGATGTGTCCACATAAGTTATCCCCTCCTTTGGGTAAACACTAAGAAGTGCTATCACTGGATTAGTATGATAAGAGTATGTTAGTTTTGTAAGGAACCACCCAATAGTCTTCCAAAGTGACCATACCATTTTTGCATTCCCATCAGCAAAGAATGAGAGTTCCTGTTTCTCTACATCCTCATCAGCATTTGGTGTTGTCTGTTGCAGATTTGGGTGATGAAATGATTTTAAGGGAACTCTGTCCCATTTAGATGGAGTGTGAAATGACCCAGGCTTCTTGGATGATGATTTGTCGATATACTTTAAGTGGCAAAAATATTGAGATCTTTTGATGGAACACTTCCATTCCTAGAAATGTGCTTAAAGGAAATAATTTTGTAAATCAACATAAAAAATAATGTTCCACGAGGATGTTAGTCATTAGGTTTGGGTAATGTGCAGAGGAGAGAACTTTGGGGCAAAGGGAGGGGTTTGAACACAGGAATGTGAGTGAGGGGGCAGAGATTGGTACCATGCAAATGCAAAGCTGTCATGCCTCTTTGCCTTGGTGGTTATAATGTACATTAAGATTTGTGCCTTTTTTTTTTTTAAAGAAAATAGGAAAAAGTAAAGGTTTTTTTTGGATATAACAACTGTGAGAGAACTGATCTCTCTGATATTTAAACACTTATACTCTTTATCATGTTGGCTGCTTGGGCACAAGTATAGCCAGCCTCTCTGTCATGGCCAGGGTATGCCTCATGTGGCATAAGACCGGCCTGGTTCATCCCAGAAGGCAGTCTGGGGCTGGTCAAAGTTGCTTCCTGGGAAAACCTCAAGCATCGTTTTGGCTTCCATTACTCTCTTTCCCTCTCCATATCTTCTGAGATCTATGTCAATTATAAAGTAATTAGGAGAAATCTCATTAATCTTGTTATAAAGGAATACCTTTGAATGTCTTGTTTTCCATTTCTCATGTTCTACCTGAAAACATAGAATTAATGGAGAGGCCAGTCATCAGGCAAGGAAAATGGGGCTCACACTGAGGGCCTGTTTCCAGGTGGAACAGGGAACTTGGAATCAGAACTGCTCCCCAGAATGCACAAAGGAGAAGGAAAGCCTACCAGGGGGCATTATCACCTAGGAAACATGAGTGGGTTTCTCTTTCCATACTTCAACGTGGGATGCCAGCCCTGAAGCTCCCTTTGCAGGTTGTCCCTCTTCTGTCCCAACCACCCCTGCAGGATTCCTTTGTAACAGGAGGGTAAGGAGCTAAGCCAGCACACCCATGCAGGGTATGTGCAAAGAGACTTCTTTCGAGATGGAAGCTGGCTCTCTGTCATCTCATAATACATTTTTTCCTGCTGGTTCTCACTCACAGTATTTACAGGAAGCATTTATAGCAAATACTTGCCAAGTGTTTTCCATAAACACAACTAAGGACATTTTTCACACATTCCAACAGCTCTGTAAATGTTTGTTTTCACAATGCACAAAGAAGGTGAGTGTAGTTTCCCTGAGCAGGCCTTCGAAATATGGGCTTTGGCCCAGTGAGAATTTGCATCTGAGATGGCTCTTCCTGGTGGACACGGCTACCTGGGGGCCCTTTGGGCACTTGCAGAAGACTCCATTTCAAGAGGAGTTTTCCTCCACAGTTTGGATTCCTGTGCTCCAACTGTGGAGAAGCTTCTGGGTCCTGGCCACCCCCACAAGGAAGGAAAGTGTGAAGTTGGAGGTTGCTGGGAGCATCACGGAAGTCATTGGTGCTGATAAAGTCCACAGGGAAGTAGAATGGGGAGTATGGATGGCAGGGCTAAGAAGGTGATTGTAACTCTGTGAAAGACGTGTGAGGATGTACAGGGGGAAAAAATTAGGACAATTTTCCTGTTAAAACCAGGCAAATTAATGCTTGCCATAAAGGACAGAGATGTTCACTTGATCCTTGGTGAATACTGACAGCCCAGTTAGAGGCCAGAATTGTATCCTATGGTGTCCATTGGTTTGCATAGAAACTGTCTCCTTAGTAAGTTCTAGCTCATATGTGACTTTGCTACACCCTGAGGGCTTGACAGGTGATTGAAATGTGGTTCTGCCCACTAGGGAAAAGAAGACACATATACTTGCCACAGTTTGGGGCAGAAAGTGAGAACTGCTGTAAGAAAGAGAAAGATAAAGTGCTGTGGGGTTTTAGAGGAAGGAGTTGTGTAAGGTTTTATGAAGAAAGTGACATTGAGTTGAGTCCAAAGGAGAAGGGAAATTTAGACAAATGCTGGAGGGCAAATGAGGGTGGGGAGATATCAGGGAAAGCAGTCTGCATCGAAGGAAACCACACTCGGACCCACTCCTGTAGGAGGGCTGCCCTGCAGAAGAGATCTCTCCTTTCACAGAAGTAGCCAAGATTTGAGATGCTTATATAGAATGAGCTGGAACGAGATGAATTCCATTTAAAAAGCTAGATTTAATAGAAGAAAGATTTCCTTTTCACATGAATGCAAGTAAAACAACAGATGGCCTAATTCCGGAATTGGGTTTCAAAAAATAATTTTCCCATTGTAGCTAATTTAATATGTGTGTCCTCGGAAAATCCACATTTTCAAGCAGAAAGGGCCGATTAATTATTGTCCAGAAGAAGGTGATAGGACATAAATAGTTCTCCTCGCCTTTCTGTCCCCTCAAGTCCAGTCTCCCCAACCAGAGTGAATTTATAAATCTGTGAGCTAAGTGAGAAAATGAGGTGTGATCTGACTTGCAGGGATTTGTTTTATCACTAGCTCTCCTGGAATGTGTTTGTTTAGTAAAGCGAGTTATGTCCAAATATGTTTCAGACAATGCATGTGGAGCGTAACTTCGCTTTAAGACTGCAATAACTGTTAAGGCAGTAGTGACAATTTCTCAGTAAGAAATCAGGCTTGAGAAATGTCAAGCCTAATTTTTCATCCAGCAGTGGCTGTCAGACAATGCCAGCATCTCAGTGTCTTCACATGCCGTTGAAGGAGATGGAGGGCATTTGTATTCAGTAATGTAATGTTGAGTGAGTCAAAATTCTGCCCCGTGATCTTGTGATTTATTGCTAATACTGCCCAACGTGCAGGGGGGCTTCTCTGCCTTCGCCCAGCATCCAATTCCCAGTTGCAATTAATCTTTATTACATTCTATAGCTCACCTCTGGTCTGGAATGTTAAAAAGATGCCTCAGGAGAGAGTCTGGAATCCCGGTTCTTCCCCTCCAAGGCTCACCTCTCTGTGAAGTTGACTCTGCTTGCCCATTGCGTGCCGTGTGCAACTTTATCCCAGAAAGTAATCCTTTCTTGTAAAAAATGCAGACAATCTAGAAGTAGATGATAGAGGGACATAGCAAATGAAAGCCTGTCCACCTTCCACATCCCATCCCCTTGTGCCTTCCAAATAGATTATGAGCCCTGAAAAATGTTATGTTGTTCATAGATGTATTTTTAGCACCTAGCAAGTTCCTTAGCAATAACGAATGCTTAAAAATATACTTGTTGAAAAAAGAAGAAATAATTGTTGGATGAAGGAATGAGTGAATGCATGAATTAATGAATCAGACAAACAGTGGGGACTAGAATTCATATGCCAGATTTGGGAAGCCTAGTGCCTTGCTTTTCAAAATGTGGCTCTTGGTCCTGTAGCAACAGCATCCCTTGGGAGCTGGTTAGAAATGCAGGAACTCAGGCTGACCTCAGTCTATTGGGTCAGAATCTGTATTTTAACAGGATCTTCAGGTGATCCAAGCAGTACTTTAAAGTTTGAGCAGACCTGAGCAGTGCAGGTCTACAAAATAATACAAATGTGCGTTTTCACACATAAATGCCCGGAAGTGTATGTGATTTGCAGGTAAGCAGTGTGCAGGGAGCTGCTCCCCCATCGGTGGATACTGAGGGCTTCGTAGGGACTTCATACTTTACTCCCCTCATGGACCCCAGGTGGCTGGCCGTACTTGGGTGCCCTACAGGACTGTTACTCTAGGCCACTCCTGAACCTCTGGTGCCTCTGTCTGATCAGTCATAAGCCCCAGCTTGGAAATAGAAGCCGCTGATGCTACCCAAGAAGCAGTTCAAACCACAGCATAGAAGTTGTGGGTGTTGCCTGTAGACTCAGGATGCCGGCGCATCACATGCAATTGTTGAACAGCAGACACATGACTCAAGCTCCAAGGCATAGTTTTCCCATCTGGAGCAAGTGTTCCTGCTTGACGGCTTGTGGGGACCCAGTGAGTTAGACACTTGGGAGTTTGTTCTTGGTCCTCAGTCCATCTGTATTCACTCTTTATTCAATTGAGGTGAAATTCACGTCACACCAAATAAACCATTTCAAAGTGAATTATTCAGGGATGTTTAGTACTTTCGCATGTTGTGTGCAAACACTACCTCTCTGTAATTGCGAGACATTAATTAGCATCATCCCAAAAGGAAACCCCGTATCCATTAAGCAATCACTCCCCATTTCTCCCTCCATCCTCACCAGCCCCAGGCAACGACCAATCTGCATCCTGTATGGATTTTAACTCATTAATGACATTTTTCATTTGTCACAGAAAATAAAATCAGAACAATCAGATTTATTTCTCCTTTACCTACTTTTCACGTCTTTAAAAACAGAAGGTTTGCTATTGATGGAAAATGAGAGCATAGACGTGGCATAACTTTAAATCAGTGGTTTGTAAATTGTAGTCCCAGACAAACAGCATGCAACGTATCTGGGAACTTGTTTGAAATGCACATTCTTGGGTCTACCCCAGAAAAACTGAATTATAACTCTGGGGCTGGGGTCCAGCAATCTATGGTTTTAATAAGCTTCCAGATGATTCTAGCATAAGCTCAAGCTAGAGAACCACTGCTTTCAATAAGCAAGATTTTCCCTCTGCAGGCATGCAGTGAAGCCTGCGGGTGCCTGCCACGCATGCGCCATCCCTGGCCCAGGAGCACGTGTCCTGGCCTGAGAGGAGGTCGTCTAGCTCGGTTTCTGTGATGCAGGCACCTGCAGGGGCATTGCTCCTGCTATCTGCTGGCCTTTGGAAGAGTCTGTAGAGCTGATGTCTCGGCTTCCTTCAGTGACGCCAAGGTCCTTATGCGGGCATAAACTTATGTCATCCCTGCTCTTGCTGACTCTTTCCCTCCTGGTGCCGCCCAGCTCCATACTCAGCGTGAGGACCCCCCAGCTGAGCGTGGCTCCAAGTGCTTGGTGTGTCTCACACGTCCTGGGTCGGTTTCACTATATCAAAGTGCAGGCAGCGCTTCTTTTTGGTTGATTAATGTTCAATTTGAGATCTATTATGAACCTCCAGGCTTTAATTACTATACCATTACCCAGTCAATTCCTTGCCATTTTATATTTATGGCTTTTATTATGCCTCTGTATGTGCAGTTGCCTAATTTTATTCTGGAAGGATTTCACCTCATTAGCTGGGTTTTATACCATTCTTCTCATTTGTCCAGATTGTTATTTATCTTGGTTCCCGGTGTGTGCTTTCTACTTTGTTCTCTTCGCTAATCTGACCTGTTATACATTCTTTTTCTCCTTTTCCTGGGATGCATTGTTCTTTTGTCCTTGACAAGAGCTCTTGAAGTCTTTGCACACTCTGCCCTGGGGGTTCTGTATCCTCGTCACACTCTTGACTCAGTCATTCCAGTGCAGCTGCTTGGTGTCATTGGCCTTGTCCAAAGGCCTTGAGGCCTGCCCTTCAGCCCTGGACATACCATGGATTGCCTTATTATCAGATTTATTTCTTCTTCCCCCAACTTCTGTATGGGCAATTGGAAGATGCATAGATGGAGGCTTTTTCTTTTTTTAAGAGTATGCTGCTAAAAATAATTTTAGAGATGTTCTTTGAAATTCTTTGTAACACACCTTCCCTCAGCCCCTCCAGTGTTTCAGAGGAATCTATGGTTTGGTATGCTTGCCTGAGCACTTTGTTCAGTTCCACCTCAGACCTGCTGAATCCAGCTCCAAAGGAGCAGCCCCCCCGTCCGCGTCTGGCAAGCCTTCCCGCGATTCAGATGCCTACTCAAGTTTGAGAACCGCTGTTCCAAAGAGAGGCTGAAAGAGCCTTAGGAAATCCATCTAAGTCAGAAATAATATTAATTCCACCCGACTACTTTTGCCAAAAAGCAAGATTAATAATCTCTGTAACAGTTTGGTTTTGTTTCCTGTTGTGTTTTTTTTTCTTCAACAGCTTTGCCTTCGAATTATAAGAATATTTCAGCAAAGAATAATGCCTTGGAATGAGCTCATGTAGTTATTTATAGTGTGTAATTATTTATAGCAATAGTGGATCGATCATCTCCATCATTGAAGGAGTCTCAGGCACTGAGAGAACTTTACCTCCACTCTTTTTTCATTCATCTGTACATCCCTTATGGCTAGGTGTTCCTGTCCCCATTTTTATAGGAGAAAACTGAGATTAAGGTTAAGGAATGTGCATCAAGTAGCCACCTCTGTTAGAAGGTGATCCAGGAAAATCATTTCTGCCTGGAGCCGCAGTGCTGTCTGCTTTTCTTTTACTGTGGTGAGGACTCCCCTGATCAAAACTTTGCTGCTGTTTCACCGTCCCCCTTCTCAGTAGAAACAGATAGAGTGTGTTGCCTTAGGAATCAATAAGTAGGACCGTGTGCTCTTGTGTCAGGTCACCGAAGTTCCTCTGTGGGGTTTCCTTCTGTGCTGTGTGACCTCGGGCACATTTGCCTCAGTTTGTCCATCTGTCAAGTGGGATGGTGCAGTATTTCTGTCACGCAGTAGGACGTGTTCCTTAAACGAGACAATCTGTGTAAGTGCTTGGAACGAGGCCTGGGAAGTCAGTGCTCTTGGTGAATGTCAGCTGCTGTTTGTGTTTCTCTGCCCTCTCATCTGCACCTTTAAAGCTGTCTCCTTTAGGTTCCCTCACTCTGGGGCCTTGCTTCCCTTAGCTGTAGAATGGCGTCAGTGGATCAGGTGGCTAAGCAGCTGGGATTCTGGTTGTTCTGGTTCGTTTTCCTGCTTGGCATGATTTCTAGGATTGTAATGTTCCTTGTTCTCTGCCCATTTGAAATCATCTTATTAGGCTTTGGCATGTTTGTTTGATTTTATGGGCTTGCTTAAAATTCATGATCACAATTAAGCTCTTGTGCAAGTCCCTTGAGGCCACTCAATGTACTTTTTAGTGCTTCTCCCCAGCTTTCTGGGACCAATCACCATCAGAACTTGGTCCCATTAGTACCAAGGGGGAACAGAGGAGAAGTGTCCCCTCGTGGCCCCCAAGTCGCTGTGAGAGGACCCCAAACTGGGCTTACACTTTGACCTCAGGAGAGGTCTTGGTCTTGGCGATGTGATCTAAGGGCTGACGCTTCCTTTTGGGGTGTTCGGGATCCTGGTACTAACACAAGCTATTTCTGTGTTGCAGAGGGAACCTCATGGAAGGTTTTGTTTGTTTGTTTTATTTGTTGGTTTACTATAGGAGAATATTGGCATTTCCTCTGGTGGGTCAGGAGACAGGTTTTAACAGACCTGTGAGGTTGACAGGACTCCGAGAGCAAGTGTCCCGTGGTGGCCATAATGGTTTCATATTGGGACTTGTTTCCCACATCGGTGGACCGTGATTCACCTTGCTCATTCCTGCCCTTGGACCAACATGTATTCCCAGGGAAGACTCCCACTTGAATATGAGCACAGGGGCTTCCTATCTGCAGTTTTGGTGTAGGCACGTGAGGACACTTCTTTATTTATGCGGTTCTCCTGCTGAAACAACGTGAAGGCCTCTGTCTTACTTACCGATGGCCCCCAGAGCGCCAGTCTCAGCGCAGTCATGATTTTGGTTTATGCTGGTGAAAGCCTTGTGTGGATGTCGGCCATGGGGTCATATAGGAATAGGAAGAGGGAGGGCAGTGAAGAGATCACAAACCCCAAGTAGGTCAAGTCTGGTTTAGGTGCTTTGCCTTTGTTTTCTGATTGAATTTGCACCACGGTCCTAGGAAGTGAGCTCTCTGAAACTTCTGTGTAGCTCACAAAGAGGTGGGGTGCTTTGTGCATGTTAAACTAGCTTTGCCCGGGTGCTCTCAGTTCGGTGCTTCTCCTAGCAGCTATGTGTCAGAATTGGAGAAAGATGGACGGTTCCCTCTCTGTGGAGAGAACACAGTAGAAGTTCACACACTGTCTTCGGTGGCCTGTGAGGAGACCTCTAGTCTTGATCTAACTCTGAGAGTCAAAGCAGCATGTGAAGGAAAGCTTCCTGGGTGAGAGGCAGTGGAAGAGGCTCTCGAGGCTCTCAGCCCAGGTCTGGCCATGGGAAAGACAGAATGGATTGGGCTTGCCCTGGAAGAGGAGAGCTCAACAGAATGCGGAGGAACATGTGTCGGGGACAAGCAGCTGAAGAAGTCAGCCATGTGATGCTGAGGCTGAGGCCAAGGGTGGCCCCAGGAGTCAGAGAAGTGTTGAGTGTCCGCGTGTAGCTGGCCTTGTAGTTAGCCCGTCAGCATCCAAGCCAAACAGGTTTATCATCTGAACCAGTGGAGAAGAAGAAATGCAGAGCACTCAAGAGGGGTACTTGAGTAGCCTTTGGGCTACTCCATGCAGTGTTGGGTCACTCACCTTGAGCAGTTGTTACTGATCTTCACAGGATGTATGAGATAAGAGAGAACTTGTACTTTTGTCTAGGAGGAGCTGGGATTTATAGACCCACTTCAATGAGATAGAAGAAATTGATCAAAGTTCCTTAGCTTCTTTAGTCATGAAATCCATTGAATTTTATGACAAAATGGTATGGGAAGGGTATCTTCACAGGAAGAGATTTGGAAATTGAAGGCGTAACGATGAAATTCCATGACTGACCTAGGCTAGTTCTATGATACAAGTAAGTCTATTCTTCCTCTTGTGCCTACATTTTAAAGAGAATAATAGTAATGCCTGAATTATCAATCATTTGGCCTTTGTTAGGGATCAGTTGATAGCAGTTATGTAAATACACCCTGCAAACCAGAAAGTATTTAAAACACATTTTGTACTTAATATGGCACGAGTATCCAGTGTTTTATTTCATAAGACATGCAGCCGGTTACAACTTCTTCTGGGGTGTGGCGTATTCTAAGATGAGTGATAATAGCAGGTTTTTGTGCTTCGTCCATCAATGGTTTCTGTTCCAGTATGTTTGCTCTTAAAACCGAAGAGTGAGGAAAAATTGAAGATGGGAAAATATGTTTTGATATTTTCACATGGAACTTTTCAAAATGTTGCCCATGAACATGGTTAATACCAGAATGTTGAAATTGTAGATAGATCATCGTGTTAATTTTAAAGCAAAAAAGCTACCATCTCGTTTAAGAATTCTCTCTCACTCTAGTAATACCTTATTAGTAAGGTTCATAATCATAGTCTTTTTTGCAGGAATGTAGACCTTAAAATCCACACAGCTAACTTTAAAGATTTGTGTCCGCCTTGTTTAAAGACACCGCTCAAGAAGGAGGGTTTGTTTTTCTTTAGGAGGGTAAATATGGTAAGATGGATGGTACCTTAAAGAGTAAAGAGAAGAGGGGCACCTGGGTGGCTCAGTGGGTTAAGCCACTGCCTTCGGCTCAGGTCATGATCTCAGGGTCCTGGGATCGAGTCCCACATTGGCCTCTCTGCTCGGCGAGGAGCCTGCTTCCCCCCTCTCTCTCTGCCTGCCTCTCTGCCTACTTGTGATCTATCAGTCAAATAAATAAATAAATAAATAAAAGAGTAAAGAGAAGGACTTCTCAGAGCTGATTTACATATTGATTACTTAAATTACTCCTTAATTTAGTGCCTGCTAATAAACAGTGCCTTGGAAATGTTTCCGGAACGTTTATTGGCTGCAGTAATTCTATCTGCGGTGTATGCAGATCACATCCTCATTAAATATTGATGTGCTCATGAAATGTTAATAGAATGTTAATGTGAAATGCAGGGGAATGTCCTCAGTGGGAGCTGGGAGCTGGCTGAAAACTACCTGTCTTCTGTCTTTTCTTTATGTTCAGTCTTCTTCTTGCTCCGTTGTTTCCATTCATTCCCCCGTCATCAGAAGATTTGGATTTGCGCCTTGATATATGGGTAGCTGTTCCAGAGACAACATTTTTAAAAGAGAAACATTCTCTGATTGATGGGAATGGAGTTGTCTCCCCTCTTGTTTTCCTGAACTGGAGTTCCTGGTTAGAACTAGGAAGAATTTCCCTAGAAGGAAAAGGGTAATTCAGGCTCAACCTCATGAGTCTTCATGCTCAGGCAGCTTGCCTGGAAGAGACGATGAAGAGGAAACAAGCCTTTCAAAGCCTCTAGCACTGGCCCTTCCTTGCTTGGCTGGAGAAGGGATTTAGTTGGAGTTTACATTCAGCTTTCTCAGAGAAAAAACAATCCACTCATAACATGTGTTCCATAAAAAGACCTCGAGGAAGAATTTTTTTTTTTTATTAAAGGTTTTATTTATTTATTTGTCAGATAGAGAGCTCAGGAGTGAGCACAGGCAGACAGAGTGGCAGGCAGAGGCAGAGGGAGAAGCAGGCTCCCTGCCGAGCAAGGAGCCCGATGTGGGACTCGATCCCAGGACGCTGGGATCATGACCTGAGCCGAAGGCAGCCACTTAACCAACTGAGCCACCCAGGCGTCCCAGGAAGAATTTTTTTTATCATAAATCCCAAGGACAACAAGGTTATGTTCCTGATGATATCCAAGACATACTTACTTATGTGAGCATATGTTCCACACGGTTGAAAAGTCTTACAAAACGGGATGGTTCATCAACTTCTTGGACCAGGATGGGGCGGGGGGTAAAGTGGTAACGGGGAAGGCTGTGAAAACTGCTCATGGAGGAAGTGGAAGAGGAGATTGAGCGAGCAAACTGTGTTGTGATTGTGCCTCGGTGTTAATGCAGTGCTGGCAGAAATAGCCCCAAACAGTTGATGTGTTCCTGGGGTACTGTGAGTGAGTATAGTAATATATGTATATACGTGTGTTACGTTGCTTGTGTGGAAAATAGTTGGGGCACATTTTTGTTATAATCCTTCTTTTTGTTTTTTGTTTTTTTTTTTTTTTAAGATTTTATTTATTTATTTGACAGAGATCACAAGTAGGCAGAGAGGCAAGCAGAGAGAGAGGAGGAAGCAGGCTGTCCGCAGAGCAGAGAGCCCGATGCAGGGCTCGATCCCAGGACCCTGGGATCATGACCCGAGCCGATGGCAGCGGCTTTAACCCACTGAGCCACCCAGGCGCCCCCTTCTCTTTGGTTTTAAACAATGCAAATGACATTCAGCTCCCTTACGTCACCATGCTGTTGGGAATCCTGTCCATATCAATAAGATAGCATTTTCGTGCTTTCCTTCTTCCCCCTTTTCTTCTCTCCTTCAAAGTATTCTTTCTTTTCTCTCACTTTTCTAAAAGCCTTCCCCTCCTTGTCCTCATCATTCCTTGTCTGCCTCTATGTCTTACCTTTCTATGACCACATGCTAGGTGCCCCGGGCAGGCCCAGTCTGAGCTGCCCTCGTCTCTGCCAGGGATGCTGCCTGGGCCCACCTTTCTCTCTTCCTCCCTGCTCTCTGTTCTCTGTACTCATAGATCTTTTCAAAACAAATCAGGCTGTGTCACTCCTGTCACTTGCCTGCCTAAACCTCATGGTTAGCGTCTCAAGGTCTTAGAATGATAACCCACGCAGTCCTGGGGCAGGGGCTCTGGCTTACCTCTGCTCTCCCCTTCAGGCTCTTGGAACCCCAAGTGCTGCCCTGCACCATCCCTGTCTCCTTTGCATTATAGACTGGGCAGTGAGCTTGCCTGTCCCTCACATGTCCTACTCAGCTCAGGGGCACTGTCCTTGATCCCTACACCTGGAACCTTCTTCCTCCTGGACCTTGGCATGACACTCTCTTTTACATCCTCGATTTCCAGCAGTCACTTGGTTATCAAAACTCTCCTTCCCAGGCCTTCCCCCTTGCCCTTTAGCACCTCAGTGAGTTAAATTTCTTTTTCGGGAAATGGAATTTCTTTTCCCAGGAAAGGGAAGTTGTGACTGGGGGAAAGAGAACAGTCTTACCACTTCAGTAAATGGTCTTTATTGTCCTGTTTTGAAAAACTCTCCATCCATAAGCACTTCTATGTAAGTGTAAACCAACGAGCCAAATATCCTCTTAGAGGGTGGAAAGTTTTAGGAGATTCAGAAAAACGTCAATAGTTTTAGGCACTGTGTACTGAGAATATGAGTGGAGTACAATCTTGTTTTGGCCCCAAGCCTTAGTTTGGTAATCTGAAGTGGCTCTGTTTCACTGTTACCACAGAGCCAACATTTTTGACATGTTCCACAAACTGATTTCCCTTTCCGACCTATTCATTCCCTTTCCTCTTGCAGATCGTGCTTGAGAACAGTAGCCGGGAAGACAAGCACGAGTGCCCTTTTGGCCGCAGTAGCATAGAGCTGACCAAGATGCTGTGCGAGATCCTGAAAGTGGGCGAGCTGCGTAAGTAACACCTGGTCCCCGAATGGGCCTGATGCTTGGCAGGCACCCCACTTCCAGGGCTGTGCCTGGACCTACACGAAGAATTCCCAAGGGGCTGGTGAGCTATGCCTGGACATCCCCGTGGACCCAGCATTCTTTGGTTCAGGTTTCCATGTGTGTATTTCTGCATATCTGTTCTGGGAATAACCGCCCTTAAAATCTACAAGAATGGGGAAATTGGCAGGTAATATGACTAAATTTCCGATATTATAAACATAAGAATATGGTAAAACAGCCCTGTGCTTAGTAATCTGTTAAGGAAAGAGATCTATGGCTTGCTTTTTAAAAATTCCAGTTTTTTAACCTATTAGTCGATCATTTTCTTTTCTTTCTTTTGAAACCATTTTTCTCTGTAAAGAGAAATTGAATACCTTAATAAAATCCTCTTGCTCCCAGGATCTCACTTGTATAGAATGCTTTCTCTAAGCAAGAAGGAATTATAGAAGAAAATGGGTAGCTGATCATGACAAATGTGGCCAGAGATAAGCTTATTGCTCTGTTTCTTACTTTTATTACAAAATTTAGGAGGGGACCCCTGGAAAAAAAGAGGGCATAATGATATTCCTGCCTTTTGTTCATTGGTATAATTTGGGTTCAACCTGTTAGGATGCATCGGATTTAACCTGGCCTGCAGTCATTGTCAGCACCGAGCCTCCTTAAAGTGGCTGACTTCCTTCCCCTCCGATATCTCCAGTAGTCGACGCATGTACACATCTTCCCTTATAGGCTTAATCACTTGGGCGCCAGAGAAAGACTGTTTATAGCAGAGAGATGTTGGGTGTATGCTAATCTGAAAGCGTAAGTATTCATCTGCTTGAGAGCTTAAAATAATGGTCTGAAATGATAAATGGAAAGGAATCCAATGATTATATTGGAAAGGGGGTCATGCTTCACCTCCATCGTAAGAACTGACTCCAGCTACTGCTCAGGTAAACAAGGAAATGGAGAACGCTAAGTAAGGAAACGCTAAGAATTTCAGTCTGTTTGACCAAGCACAGCCAACCGTTACCCTCCCCCAGGGTGGCTGGATGGGGAAAAGAAGACAAGCTGACATGGAACTGCCATGGAAGTTCATTACTTGGGAGCCCAAATTAGGGCATCTTGGCATGGAAAGAGTAGCAGCCTAATCTGAGAGAGGCCTGTGTCCGTCCACTCTGGCTCAGGGATCACCGAGGTTAACATCTCTGTTTACCTGGATCCTTGACCCCGCTCCCCTCTGCTCTCCATCAGACTAACTTGTTGAGATTTATGCCTGCCGCCCAGCTTACTATTTATTCGGTTGAAGGATCAAAGTCCTGAATCAGGCAGATCCTACCGAATTCCTCAGTCTGGTTCCTGTGACTGTTTCGTGTTTGTGTTGATTTTATTGGGGGGGGGGTGCAGGAAGTCACTTCTGAGAAGTGTTACAAGAGCCTCTAAGGTTTTCAGGAGCTGGACAGCCGTCATGCTCTACTTGGCTGGGGCTTGTCCTGTCTTTGTTTTTTTTGGCCCGTGTTGCCCCCTTCCCTGTGGCCTGCTTTGGGCTATCAGTTTTCATGTTGATGGCAGCAGGAAGTGGATTCTTTCATGCTTCACCACTATACCCAGACTCTGCTCTTTTCCTTTGCCCAGCTGACATGTATCTGGCATGTTACAAGTTAACACAGAACAGAGAAGGAGGAGCCGAGGGAGGATGCTGGGACTAAAGGGCAGCTGGGTTCTGTCTCCGCCATGTAGGACCTTCGTGTCCTTGGGTAATGTACTCACAGACTTGGCCGTGCTCCTACACCTCCACATTTCCCCCAGAGGCAGATTGGTAGTATTTGGGATGAGGATTTGAGTACCTGTGTTCATTTTGGCCTGGTCACAGATAAGGACCCGGGGAATAGATCATATTCAGCCTAGGGAGACTAACTCAGAAAAGAGGGCCAAGTTCTAGGCTGTGTATGGGCAGGACAAATGTGGATCTGATTCAGACTCTCATCCATGTCAGGGGACCCTATTTGGTGGGCAGGGGGATGGGGGGACTGTGGTGACAGGAGTCTGAGCAGACAGTGCTGCTCAGGTGCAGGAGTGGGGGTGGGTGAAGAATAGGGACTGACCCCTCGCAGGTGCAGAGCAACCCTTCCACACTGCTGAGAACCTGGTATGAAACCAGGAACAGGACAGAACCTCATTCCTAGGGGCTGAGATGAAGAGTGGGAATACTTTGGGGACCTCTGGGGGTACCCCAGATGCTGTGCTTGCACTGTATATTATTCCATATCTCACCTTCTGCCACAGAGAAGGTTCCAGCCTTCTGCTACAGATCATTTAGTACCTGGTCAGGCCCATCTTTGCAGTGAGGTTGGCCTGGGTCACCTAGGGCCTGGCATACTCATGGCAAGCTCCCTTTGTCCAAGATGACAAATATATGTATTCATTTGTTTAATAAAAATCTATTGATTACTTACAGTGTGCCAGAGACTATGATGGGCATGACAGATACAAAGGTGAATCAGATATGGTCCCTGTCCCCAAAAAGCTTACACTTGAGAAAGTATAAGAATGATTTGGGACTAATATCTTCTACTATTAGTTATAAGTGGTTGCATATTTATTTTAAATGCCCATTATCTATTATAAGGCATAATTTTTCCAGTGTTTTGATAGTTTGAGTTTTCAGGTTGGCCTGTTGCTTGCACTGCGAAGGTCATTCTGGACATTTTGCAAGGATTTACAGAGGACTCCACATTTCTAGAGTCTACATGCCCAAATGAGTTGTTCTCCGCTCATAAAATATTAAAGGATTGCTACATTCTGATTGAGTGCTAGACATCAAATGATAAAACACCCTGTGGTAAGAGGAAAATTGCTTTTTAATGGATTGCCTTTTGCCCACTGCCATATTAAATAAGTTACTAATATGGAAAACAAATCTGAGTGCACCCTGATGTTGAGGGAAGTATTTGTTTTCCTTCTGAGGAAAATTAGTTTCACATACAAATCCATCTTTCTTTGGTTTAACTGTGTCTGCTTTTCTAAGTTCATGGTTCTTCTCAGATTCATGTCAATAACTGACCTCTAAGATCATGGTTGTGCTAGATCTATAAGCAAGTGTGGAGATCAAAGAAATACCAATCAAAAATCTAACTGAGAAAAAGGACATATACAGAAGTAGAAAGATTCAATTTTCTACAAATGCTTTGTCTTTTGCTTTAACTTATAGTCTTTTGAGGAAACCTACTTCTGAAATACCGGTTATCTTTTGGTGTCCAAAGCAAGCATATTAACATTCAATTAAATTACTGATACCAAATATTTATGCACAGTGTTTTTAAGACTACTTCTTAAAAAGAACTCGATTTCTGCTTCCCAGTTATTAACACTGCAAGAGGCAAACGTTTCATAGTGTGGCACAAAAAACAGTATCTGATCATTTATATGCTTAGAGCGCTTTATCAAGGTTATTTAATTGAAACCTGTTAAACCCCCGGGAGTTAATCAAGATCAATAACATCTATGTTTATTAATGAAGAGAAGACTTACACTTACTGGATGTCGTCTGGGGTCACTGAGCTCGAATCAGTGTTCAGGAAGCCCAAATAATAGTGTAGAAAGAAGCAGAAAAGTGGGGTGGTTGCATGTTGGGACACCAGAATGACCCATCTTTGAATCACAGATCAGCTACCTAATTGGATGCCTTGGGCATGTTTCCAGTCTGTTCTGAGCTTCTTCTGGTTTCTTATCTCTAAAATAAAGATAATGCCTGCTGCACATATAGTTGTGGGAAGGATTCAGTGAGATAATGGGTGCTGCTTTTGTTGCAGGATAGATGGTTTCTTTGCAAGTGATAGGCTTTTGCTTTCCACAAGTGGACTGCAGCTTAAGTGAAAGGAGGAGAATGTTCTGACTTAAGTAACAGCTGGAACCAGGATCTGGAACAATGACACTCGTCTCTTCCCTCTTTCCATTCTGACTAAAATTATTCCTTGTAACCTGCTTTGTCCACGAGGCACTTTTGAGAGCAAGGCACTTGTTTTCCCTTAGTTTCAATTTTAAAGATCACAAAGAAGAATCCTTATGGACCTGGGTGTGGTCACAGATCCCCATGGCATGGGTAGTGTCATTGGAAACCCCAGTTAGAAGAACAGGATTGAAATGGAGTGAAGAGCGAGGCTTCAGAAGAGGTGTATTTGGGTGTGTGTGTGGTGGGTCAGGGTGCCAGGAGGTGGGAGATGGTGCACTGGCAGAAGAAGGGAGGCGTGTCACAGACAAGTGCAAAGATACTCGCTATAGTGTGAAGTCCTTAGGCCCATCCCTAGCTCTTAACTAGGGTTAAAAAGTGGTGACTATTGTTTGTGTTATTACAGCCCTGTCCCTAAAACCAAAATAACTTGTTGAAGAATAAAAGGAAAACTTGATTTCTGACACAACAGGTTAATTAGTTATCTTTTGGTCGTGTAGCCCCTCAGGCAGTTATCTTCCAATATCAAGTGGAGCTAGGATATTTCTTTTTGTCTCCCATTCATTCAGTATCTACAGGGCTGTTCTCTATGAGTCAGGATCTAATCCCTGGTGACGTGGACTTAGAACACACACTCCATCCTCAAGCAGCCTACATGCTGACTGGAGAGTCCTTCACATAAACGAATAATGAGAAAATGCATTGTCATTTGGAACATTACGTTTAAGTTACATTAGTGTCACTAGAAGGCAGTGGTTGGTTCTTTCTGCCCATGGGAAGTTGGACAGACTAAAGAAAGGAGAGTCTTAGGAGGTTGACACAGAAAAGGAGATACTCAAGAGAGGGAAAGAATAACCAGGCAAGCACAGATATGTGTATGGTGAGCAGCCACTGTTAAAAATTCCAGGCAGTGGGGCACCTAGGTGGCTCAGTGGGTTAAAACCTCTGCCTTCGGCTCAGGTCATGATCCCAGAGTCCTGGGATCGAGCCCTGCATCGGGTTCTCTGCTCAGCGGAGAGCCTGCTTCCTGCTTTCTCTCTCTCTGCCTGCCTCTCTGCTTACTTGTAATCTCTGTCAAATAAATAAATAAAATCTTTAAAAAAAAATTCCAGGCAGTGAGGTATAAATGAAAAGACTTGGAGGTTCAGAGAATTCTAGTTCCATGTGGCTAAAGCAGACGCCTCAGGGGAGCAAGCAAATGGAAGAGATGTTGACAGAAAAAGCAAGAGTTAAATGATGAAGATTTGCCACGTGGAGGGGTTTGGTCTTTATAAGCAATGGGAATCAATAGGAGGATTTTTAATAAGAAATGCCCTAGTCCTGGGCATAAAATTCTAGAATTAGATTATGACTTCTGGTTATGACAAGAACTTGTGAGTGTGATAATATATGGGACCAGGACCAGGGACAAGCTGACCTCACTCTAGTCCCAGCCCAGCCAGGATAGCAGTTAGGAAGCTTTCAGCTACAAGTAATAGAAATCCCAACTCAAAATGGCCTATGTAGGAAGAAGCTTTCTTGAATATCATAACTGCAGAGTTGAGTAAGTCCTAGAGATGATTAACTAAACTGTTCAGGAATATCATCCAGGACCCAAGTTCTTTCCCCTTTGGTTCTGCCATGCTTGATGTACAAAATTTGTCCTCAGGCAGATAACAATATGGCAGCCATCGTCACATGGTCCAGAGGAACAATAAGCTGTATCTTCTAGTGAGTCTTTTTTAGATGTCTAGAAATGTTTCCAAAAGTCTTTCAGCAAACTTTCTTTAATGTCTCATTGGCAAACACCATGGCTTGTGCCTATGCCTAACTGAATCTTTGGTAAGGGGAACAGGACCAATATTAGCTATTCCTTAGACTGGGTTTTTTTTTTTTAAGACATTATTTGTTTATTTGAGAGAGAGAGAGTAAGCAAGTGAGAGAACATGAGCAGGGGGAGGAGCAGAGTGAGAGGGAGAAGCAGACTCCCCCTGAGAAGGGAGCCCAAGGCAGGGCTCCAACCCAGGATCCCAAGATCATGACCTGAGCTGAAGGCAGAGCCTTCACCAACTGAGCCACCCAGATGCCCTGAACCAGCCTTCCTTGAGTATAAAACCGCAGGATGATAGGTAGCTAAAGAAAATTGAGGTTCTGTTCAGATGAAGAAAATAGCTACTTGCAGCCCTTAATTCTTTCCCTCTACTTGGAAAACTCTCTTCTGCATTTCCCTACTGCAGCAGAAAACTATAGCAAATTGAAGTCCGATTACAGCCCTCTGTCATTTTGCCTTTACTGGGAATTGGGGACTGCATTAGTATTTTTTTTTTTTTAATGTAGCAGTATCCGAGGTTGCAGAAAAATGGTAATTGAGTTTTGATTATAATGTATTTCATTTCTCATCACTAAGATGCTAGGGCTCCACTACCTTACTTTCCTTTTAGCCAATGTCTATTTTTCACTTCCTCAGTTATGCTTTTGTATGTGGGTTATTCTCAAGTGTATTTTAAAGGGCAGAATGGACATACATTTGCGATTAAAGTTTTCATATTTCCCTGAAACAATTTTGCCATCTTCACCTATTTGACCATATATAATTAGATTAAAACTTAAGAGCTACTTCCTTGTTTTGAAAAAACAAGAATAAAATCTACATCACACGCTATGAAAATACTCAGCATTTCCTTACTTTGTCTTTCAGTGGCGATATTTATTATAACACACCAGTGGTGCTGAGTGAAGCACCTTGTATAATTCATCACCTAGACACCTCTGCTTTAGCAAGTAAAAATAACACAGATGGGCAATCAGAGGAACTCTTTGGAGTAGAGCAGCAATTAGAATAGACACTTAACTCTGGGACATTGGTGTTTTCGTACTTCGAGAAGTACCATCCATCACTTTCACTCTTAGAACATTCTGGCTACAGAAAACTCAAGAAAAGTAGATTGAACAATTAAGCCTCTTTAGGGCCCTCCCCATCCCCCCTTTAATAACAGCTTATACCCATGCTCCATGGAAAGTTGTAGCCTGTCAGATCTCATCTCAGTCTTGAATCTTCATTTTTTGATGTCTATTTTCATATTATACTTCAAGTTTAACATAAAAGCAAACTTAATTATTTAATAATTAATCAATTAATTTTAAAAATGTTCATGGTCTGAGCCTATATTAAAAAAGTTGTATCCACTTTGGGCCCAAATTAAAAATGTCAAAGGAGGGGCGCCTGGGTGGCTCAGTGGGTTAAAGCCTCTGCCTTTGGCTCAGGTCATGATCCCAGGGTCCTGGGATCGAGTCCCTCATCAGGCTCTCTGCTCAGCAGGGAGCCTGCTTCCTTTACTCTCTCTCTGCCTACTTGTGATCTCTGTCCATCAAATAAATAAAAACAAAATCTTTAAAAAAAATAAAAATGTCAAAGGAGAGAGTATAAAAGTCCATTGAGTATAATGTTTATGATAATTATAAAACTGTTATCAGGATTTGTAATAGTATCACAGGGCAGGAGGACCTAATGTACGATTCTTGCGTTCAAAATCAGAATCACTGGCACAGCTGATACAAGTAAGGGCTTTTGTCGAGATGGTTCACCATCTTGCTCCTTTGTCTCCCATTGGTAACCTGGGGATATTGTCATCATCCTCCACCACCATCCATCATGATCATTCTCATCTCAGAATTAGATGGAAGAAATATAGGTTAAAGTGTTTTGTTAACTGTAAAATGACCTATTTGTGAAGGAGATAACAACCAAAATTTGCACAGATTTAGAGACCCCTAGATGTATCTATTCTGTAGCAAAGTCAGCTCCGTGCAGTTAGTGACTGCCTTAAGAATTTGAAGTTCTGTGGTGAATGGCTGGTGTTTCAGAAGATAGTACTTGTCGATCCTTCCAAAATCACAAGGTAATCCTTATCACCATAGAAAGTGATTGCTGAGAGAAATTAAACGTAGCCGTTTAAAAGAATAGCTCAAGCACATCTCAATTACAAGTGGATCAAAACAATTCATATTTATCACAGGCATTTTTTAGCACGCGCTCCTTATTACCTCATTTCTGAGAAGACATGTAGCTGGGAGCAACCAGCATCCATTTCTTTTGTCTTTGAGGTTCCAGATTGACAGATGAGCCTGTCTTTGATGTTCTAGATTGAGTGGTGAGCCTGGTAGGTTTGCCCAACCTCATGAAGAGACAGACACAGACCTGTTGAAAAAAACACAGATGCCCACTTGTCTTCCCTCCCACCGTGTAGAAATACTTTTCCACCAGCTTCATCTCAAACATCACATGACCATTCTGATTCCTCCTCGGAGTTCCTGCTAAGGAGGACATCCTTCTTAGAATTCCTGTAGCACTTTATCTCTGCCTCTTTTATTATACTTCCTCCTGTTGTAGTATACTTTTTTTTTCTTTAATTCCTGGTCCCGTTTTCTTAGAAGTTGAGGTGGTTTATTGTAAAGTATAGATATAATTTAAAAATAAATGGTGAAAACAAAGGCAAATAAAAATTATAACTAAAATAGATTATGAAGGTTTGCAAAGTGCATGTTTTAAGGGCCTTCGTATTTACTAGTGGTAGACTTGAATTTGGCTCAAAGATTTGTCCCAGGGAAGCAAGAGGGGCTCAGTAATGGAAAACAGATGAGTGCACATCTCACATGAAGAAGCTCGATGTGTAAATCCAAATGCTAGTTTCAGTTAAGGCTAAAATAGTATTTGATAGCACTTAATATTTGTTAACGATGATGGAATAGACATGTTCTTAACATTATTTTTTTAAAGCTTCTGTAAAGCAGCCAACACTATATTTAAAATGGTGATAGCGAAACAGTTTTCCCATTAAATGCTGGAACTAAAAGTCGGGTGCTGTCGAATGCTAATATTCACTAATATTATTTCTCCTTGATCTGGAAGAGACAGACAAATAGAGGTATAGTTCATTGATAGAAACAAAATATTTTAGATTATAGACAATAAAACTCTCTCTCTCTCTAGAAATTCCTGAAGGAGCGAAGGAAAAGCTGTTAGAATTCATATAGTTCAGAAGAGTAGCTACATAGTGGGTAACAGAAAACTGTTAGCCATCCCTCATGTCAACAGTATTTAGTTAATTATAAAATGGAAGAAAATATCCTTTTTAGTGTCCAGACAAATGTATAGCTTCATATGAATCCTAATGGAAAACATCACAGATTTTTATGTGAAGAAATCTGTAAGGCTTCACAAAGATACACAAGTTTTAAATAAAGAGTGAATGTTGTATTCCTGGAAGGAAAACATTAAGATTGGAATAAAGATGTGAATTCCTTCAAATCGGTGCACCGGTCCATGTATCATCCCAAACTACCAACAGAAACTGGGGTGGAAACTCCACAGAATGATTGGGGGTTCATTTGGAAGAATAAGGAGGGTCAGTTGGTAAGGACTTATAAGGAGAACAGTGAAAAGTGAATGGACCGAAGAATATATTCCCTTTTTTAAAAACAATTTTTTGCAAGAAAGTCCAAAGAACACATTCATATGTACCTTTCACCCAGGCTTACCTACTGTGTTAATATTTTCCATATTTGCTTTATCATTCTCTTAATACACCCAGACACACCCATGCACACACAGATGCACATTCATATGTATTATTAAAATATGAAAACTTTTTATGACAAGAAAAAATTAGATATAATCTGAAGAAAAATAAGGAAATAAATAAAATGGTTTTAAATTGGATCCAGCTCTGGCCTGTGATCTGTTGGAGGAAAAGGTGCTGAGAGCCCTGCCTAGCAAGAGGCTTCCGTGGAGAGCGGTGGGGCGGAAAGTTTCGGATGCTACGAGGTGAGGCACCGTCACGGAGCAGTGCTGGGAACCTGGCTTAGAATACTCACCACGGGAAGTCTGAGAGGGGCTTGCTGCCACCTGACAGTACCCAGTGCAGGCCAGGGGGTTTGTGCTGGTGAAATTCGTGCCCACCTTCCCTACTGTTCTTCTATAGCACTGTGAGTGTGGCTGACCTAAAACCCATGGTTATATGCATGAGGAACTATGGACTTCAGGACATTCAGCTTCTTATAGAAATTAAAACATTATAAAAAAAGACATAAAAGGAACAGGATCCCAGTAGATGAAAGAGGCCATTTGCATGAATGGTACTTTCACTTCTCATCTGCTACATCATTCTAGTATTAAATTGAGTAGTCTCACTCCAAAAGTGGAAAATGTAAAAAACCATCTTTCCCTAGTTCTATACCCTGGGATCGGACCCACAGCCTCTTTTTCCAAAGCGGTATTTTACTCAGCCTCCCCAGCATTTATTGAAGCATTGTGATGTGTCAGGCCATGAGCTTCAAGGTCCTAGGGGGCTCTAGCAGTAGAACATTAATTTGGAAAGGCAGCATTAAATTAGAAAGTAGAAGTGGAATGCTGGAAGATTCAAATTGAGGTTGTAAAGTAAAGTAGACCACGGAGAGAGAGGAATGAAAAGAACCACAGTCCAGATGCCAGACTGCACTGAAACAGTGGTAAATGCATCCTGTTAGGTTTTGAAAATCAAAACTTATACGAGTAAAACAAAACACAAACAAGTACAAAACCCAGAAACATGTTCGCAGCTTTGGTCTTTAACTTACTTCCCACAGATGTGCCCCCCCTCCCCAACCCCTGCCCCTGGGGAAGTCCCCAGTGGTTGGGAGAGCAACAGAGGACAAAACATTCTAGGATGCTGTTCGCAGCCTTTCATCCTTCACTCCAGGCCTTTGGATGGAGAGATCTCCCTGGTGGTTGGAGTAGATTAGGAGGTAGATGCTAGTGGCATCTCCCGGCCCTGGGCACTTTAATTTCAATCAGACACCACTTCCTGATTTATGGGGCGCCTGGATCACTCAGCCGGTTAAGCCTCTGGCTCTTGATTTCAGCTTAGGTCATGCTCTCAGGATGGTGAGATCAAGCCTTGCCATTGGCACTGAGCCTGGAGCCTGCTTGAGATTCTCTCTCTCCCTCTCCTTCTATCCCCCCCCCCCACTCTTGTGCACGCACTCTCTCTCTCTCATAAAAAACTACAACCAAAACACTTGCTGATTTTTTTTAAATATTTTATTTATTTGACAGACGGAGATCACAAGTAGGCAGAGAGGCAGATGGGGTGGGGGGGAGAAGGCTCCTTGCTGAGCAGAGACCCTGATGCGGGGCTTGATCCCAGGACCCTGGGATCATGCCCTGAGCCGAAGGCAGAGGCCTTAACCCACTAAGCCACCCCGGTGCCCCAACACTTGCTGATTTAAAGATAAGCAGAAAAAAATTATTTTTTTTTATTTTTTTTTATTTTACTTTATTTAAGCTTTATTTAAACATATGATGTAACCCCACCACCCTCACCCAACGCCTCTTCCCCCCACCCCCCTCAGTTTGTTTTATGACATTAAGAGTCTCTTTTGGTTTTTCTCCCTCCCGATCCCATCTTCTTTCATTTTTACTTTTCCTACCACCTTAACTCCCACCCCCGTTGCATCTCGACTTCCTCATATCAGGGAGATCATATGGAACTAGAGCGTATTATGCTTAGCGAAATAAGTCAACTGGAGAAAAATTATTTTTTAAAATGACAATGAACCTTGCCACTTATTAAATGCTTCCTACATGGCAGGCGATTCTCTGAGGCAATACTCTGTTAACCCTTTCAACATCTCCATTTACAGACGAGGGGCCTGCGGCCCTCAGAGAGGTTAAATAGAGGTCACACAGGCAGTTAGATATACTTAGCTGTTGTGGGATTTGCTTGTGCTCTTTACTCTTCACTCTTGTGCAATGCTGTAAACCACTGCTTTCATTTTTTAAAATGTCTCGTCTTGCGCACAGACTGTAAACTCCTTGAGCGGGAGACTGAGAGGGAGTCCATCTTCCATCCTACCCTGTAGCCAGTGCCTTACATACAATGTGCACTTAGTAAGTATTTCTTGCATGAATACAGTAGCTTTCTATTTGCTTAAGGGTCAGTTCCAAAAATATTTTTCAGATGACACTAAATTGTTTTATGAACTTTCTGTGTTACCCCAAAACCTCTCAAGCAGCATTATTTTTTTTTTTCCTTTAATAAAGTGAGAATGAGTTCTACAAAAGGGTGCCTCCTCAGTCCTCCCCCTTCTCTTCCTCCTCAGGATAATTTAGTGAGAAGGCCTACTGAGTCCAAATTTGAATCAGAAAATATCAACACTACAATATGTTCCCCAAAGAGGAAAAAATGATCTATTTTCAATCTTGTGTTTCAGAACACACAGCTGTGTGACTTCCTAATTTATTGTATTCCAGACAGCTCTCGGCTTGCTTCTTGTCTCTTACCCACCTCTTGGATCTGGGAGATGGGGCAGACTTTAACCAATCCAGAATGTGGGTGCAAAGAAGCCAGAGAACTCCTCCAGGGATGCCTCTTGCCCAAGAAGGTACGCCCGGCAGCTCGGACCTGAAGGGAGCCGGGTTTCCTAGGCTGGCTGCCACGGGCTTGAAAGTCAGCTGTCAGCTCCTTTAGTTCGGTCCCAGCTGCCTGTGTGCTGCCCAGGAAGGTGGTCATCCCCGTGCCTCGAAGGAGCCGGACATAGCTTTGGATCCCAGCAATTGAGCCCAACATGGCTTCCCTTAATTTGGCTCTCCAAGGGTTTGGCCACAAGAACAGATTGCAGCTGTGGCCTGAGCATCTTTAGAAGTGTGAATCATTTTTTTTTTTTTCTGAGAAGACTTTTTTGAGGCTTTATAATTGCTTTTTTCATGTGTTTTTTTTTTTTTTTTTCATAGAATCAGGAGAATGACTTGCATTTTTTTTTTTTAATAGATATCTCCTGGTTTCTTTGCTCTTCTATCTTGTATAACCTAGGCTGGTAATTTCTGAATGTAGCTGTGCATCAGATTTGTTTGGGGGAGCTTCTGGGAAATAGAAATTTCTGCCATGGAATCCAGAAATCAGTATACTTCATAAACTTGCCAATTCATTCCAAGGCAGCTGGCTTTTCTCTCCTAAATTTGGGAATCTCTATTGAACTTCCTTCATGGTAATTTGGATCATAGTTAAATGGCTATCTTGATGGGGTGCTGAGCGCACTAGATCGGGCATTAGAGGTCACAGATTCTAGATCCGGCTCCATTCGGACCAGCTCTAGATCAGCCTAGTCTCCTGTGTTGTCCCTTAGTCTCCTCTGGTATAAAACCATTACTGCCCAGCTAGCCATCAGCTCCAATGCTGCTGTGTTGAGCTAAGTCCTTCTTATGTACCCAGTATAGGGACTCTAACCACTAAATAAGTTGACTTAAACTTGGCCATCCTCAGTTCTTGAGTGATGTGTACAACCTAGGTTGGAATTGGATTCTGTGCCAGAGAGTGAAAGAAATGCCCAAAGACCTTATTAGGCCGGGTTCCTGGTGATCAGACAACTTGGCAGCATGGACCAAGAGAACTTGTTTTCTGCCATACAGAGATGACTGCTCTCACCTTCTGAGTGTAGAATTTAGTCTAATGTGCTTTTCCCACCCTGAATTATTTCCTCCTTTGAAATATCAACTTTATTGCCAGCAAAGAGTTCTTTGAGAAGAATTAGACCTTAATTTTGCCAGAACAGATCAAGGAAATGGCAAAAAACATTCCTCTGGCTTTATTCTCCCCTGCCTAGCTGATTTCACACTGTCGTTGATTCTCTCGGCTGGGTTTGGTGGCTCTTGCCTCTCCGTCGTGTGGCGCGGCTGTTGGCTGAAGCAGCTGCCTCTCCCATTTTTACTTGGAAACAGGAGAGTTTAAATAATCCTGAAACTTGGAAGAAGAAACAAGGCTAAATCCAAAGGCTGTTTAACATTTCTGCAAGTCATACCTATTCGCACCCTGAGAAACACAGCTCTAATGGTTCTTTGGCTTTTATTGGCTAGGTAATAGTTTGAGGAATTGCTTTGTACCAGAGCCCAGACGAAGCCGACCAAAGAGCACACACTTTATGTCCCATCTCTGCCTGCCCAAGTCAGAACTAATCCTGCCTCTTCTCTGTGTCATTAACGTTATCAGAGGAAAACCTCACATTTAAAGCCTCATGGGTTGACTGTTCTGATCTGTTAACACATTTCTGCTTTGGGTTAGGAGTTTACCTTAATTCATATACTGTAACAATTTTTCCTGTTACATTTTATTCTAAAAATGAGTTAATACCATCCTTGGCCCTTTGTCACCTGATTCTTTTCACTTAATGTGTTACCTCTTTCTTTCCAGTAAATTTACTCATTTGCAGTTTATTCAAACTTTTGATAGTTTAATAGTTTTTCATTTCATACGCATATTGCCATATTGTGGATACAGATATAAATAGTACCCCATCTTATGAAAGTATGGGTCTTTTATCAACAGATAGTTACATTGTTTACGAATTTTTGTTTTTACAAAGAGCACCTGGATGAACATTTGCCCAGTAAATGCTCCTAGTTAGCCCCTTAGTACTCAAGCTGTAGCAGTGAAATAAAACAGAATAACTTCTCTTTCCTTAAGCTGTGTATATTTATTTTACTTGGAGAAAAAACAGACAATAAAGAAAGAAGTATGCCGCATGGCGGAAAGTGCAATGCAGAAAAGTCAGAACAAGGAAGATGCATGACATTGTCTCCCTGAAAAGACTGTGTTTATCACAAATATAGGAACCGAGATAGTATTGGGACAAGAGTTTTCCCCAAAGAGGGAATAGCAGTATAAAGGCCCTGAGGCAGGAGTGTCCAGCACTGGGAGTGAAGAGCAAGGAGGCCAGCGTGACAGGAGCAGAGAGAAGTAGATGGGGGTAGCAGGAGATAAGGTGGTGGGGTTGGAGAGTGGAGACATTCTGCCACTGTAACAAATTTAGCTTTTATTCTTTGTGAAAAGAAAAGCCATGTGATGGATTGAGCATATCTGTGACATTATATAACTTACCATTTGAAAGAATCATTTGGGTGATCTGTGGACATTGGAATATAATACGCTCCATGACAGTAAGCAAGTCGAGGTGACAGCGGTAGGAACCAGGGTGTCAGCAGTAGAGATACTGAAAAGCGGTTGGATTCCAGGTATATTTTATTGATTTATTTTTAATTTTTAAAATTTTTATTTATTTTTAAATTAACATATAATGTATTATCTGTTTCAGGGGTGCAGGTCTGTGATTCATCAGTCTTACACAATTCACAGCATTCACCATAGCACATGCCCTCCCCAATGTCCATCACCCAGCCACCCCATCCCTCTGACCCCCCTCCACTCCAGCAACTCTCAGTTTGTTTCCTGAGATTAAGAGTCTCTTATGGTTTGTCTCCCTCTCTGGTTTCTTCTTGTTCCATTTTTCCATCCCTTCCCCTATGATCTTCTGTCTTTTGTCTCAAATTCCTCATGTCAGTGAGACCAGATATATCTTAAAGGTAGAACCAAAAGAATTTCCTTGACAGATTGAATTTGGATGGGAAATAAAAAGAAGAGTTGAGGATGGGCAGCCAGAAGCATGGACTTGTCACTGAGATGGATGGAGAACATAAAAGACCAGTTTTGTTTGGGTTATGTTAATTTCAAAATGCCTTTTAGACATGGACTGGAGATGTTGATTTTGTAATTGGATATATATATATGACTAGAGTTCCGGGGATGATTCTGAGCCAGAGATTTAACTTTGGGCATCATCAGCATGGAGACAGTGTTTATAGCTGAGATTGGATGACAGCTCCAAGAGGCTCCAGGGTTCAGCCATGAAATCCCCCAAAAGTTGCTTGTTGGAGAGAAGAAGAGGAACTGGGAGAGGAATTGTAGGGATGTAAGAAGCAAATCGGGAGAAAATTAAAGTACAGGTCAAGGAGAGATTGCCTCTAGGAATTGCTGCAGGCTGTGGAAGTACATGAGGATTTGAGAATTGATCAGTGATTTTAGCCACCATCAGATCAGTGGTGGGCAGGGGTGACCTGAGCAACAGCAGTTTCAGTGGGGTGGTGGGAAGAGATCCTGTCTAGACAGGTTGACAGCAAGTGAGGGTACAGGAATTAGGATGGTAAACAGGGAAGAGTGACACTCAGCATGGCGTGAGATGGGCTGGGAGGGAGGGGACGCAGAGTCAGCCCTCAGAAACCTTTCTAGCTATTTGACACGGCCATGGCATTCAAGCATGAACATTATTCTAGTGATTAAGTTTTATTGTATTTTTCAAGAGTGTCTGTTTCCAGACAACAGATTCGAAGTGAGAAACAAACCAGTCCTTCTCCTCATCATTTGAGAGGTACTGGTATAGACGATTGTTGAAAGGGGTTTTGCTTTAGAGCAGAGTAGAAAAATAAGGTGGAAGCTGGAGGGGAAGTTACAGTCAAGTGAGATTTTTTTTTAAATGATGGTAGAAGTTATAGCTTGTTTATGTACTCATAGGAATGATTCAGTAGAAAGGGAAAAAGTGATGATGAAGGAGACCTCTATCTTTATGGCTACGTCTTTGTTCGCATCTTCAGATAACTTCCTTAATGAAATGCCTACCAATAGATCCTGAATCAAACAGTACATGCCTTTTGTGTTTTTTGTAGTCCAATGTAATATATGTGCATTGTTGGAATAGTTTTAAATATGGAGAAGGAAAACTAATAAATCATCCATTCTCGTACCACCAAGATAGGTTGGTGTTTTTTCCCCCCCATAAAGTGAGATTAAATTATGTTATTTTAAATATTCTATTCTTTCCATTTAATATATTATGACTATCTTCCTACAGCAATAAATATATATTACATCATTATTTAATGCCTCTTTAATATTTCATTGTGTGGATCAACCATAATGATTTTGACCAGACTCTTATTACAGGATATTTAGGGATGTTTCCATTTTTAGTGGGACTAGCTCTGTGATGAATATCTTTGTAATTCCATCCGATTATTTCCTCAGCATTAATTCTTGGAAGTTCAAGTTTCATGTCAAGTGCTCTGAAATTTTAGAGCTTTTTATTCCTTTACAGTTTACCCCTAGAAAACCAAGGCATCTACATCCACTGAGCAGGCCGTGGATTTCAGGGCAAGGCTTAACACAGCTTTTTGAACTACTGAAAAACTGGGGGGTGGAGAAAGAAACCTGAGATGGTGAGATTTGGGGTGATGGTGTATAGGGAGACAGGCAGGTCAACACAGACCTAATAGACATGGACACGACTGAGATTTATAGCGTTAGGTGCGATCAGTATTTATTTATACGCAGCCTCATTATGACTGTCATGAAATCTGGGTACTTTTACCTTCATGGACCCTTTCTCTTTAAAACTGTATTAAAACTTATAGTTTTGACTACATTATTATAAAGATGAATATCATCCAGGCTGGATTCATTATTGAATATTCATTATTATCCTATTTATGCTTCTCTTCTGATTTTAAAAGCGAGTAAGCTGAAAATATTACATGGACTTTTGAAGTATCATGCGCCCTCAGAACTGCGCCTGCCCAGCCTGATACATAGGTCAGCCCTAATGATGCTTCTCTGTGCTTTTTTTTTTTTTTTAAGATTTTATTTATTTATTTATTTGACAGATAGAGATCACAAGTAGGCAGAGAGGCAGGCAGAGAGAGAGAGGAGGAAGCAGGCTCCGTGCAGAGCAGAGAGCCTGATGCAGGGCTGGATCTCAGGACCCTGAGATCCTGACCTGAGCCACCCAGGCGCCCCTCTGTGCTTTTAATATTCCTAATGATGAACAGATACTACTTAGGACCAAAAAAGAAAAAAAATCAGAATACATTTATAAATACTCACAGTCCCTAGTAGATTTTTTTTTAAAGATTTTATTTATTTGATAGACAGAGATTACAAGTAGGTGGAGGGGCAGGCAGAGAGAGAGGAGGAAGCAGGCTCCCTGTGGAGCAGAGAGCCCGATGTGGGGCTTGATCCCAGGACCCTGGGATCATGACGTGAGCCGAAGGCAGAGGCTTTAACCCACTGAGCCACCCAGGCGCCCCCCCTAGTAGATTTCTTTAGTCCCCCCCCCCCCACAAAGGGAGGAGATATTTTCCTCTTTTCCCTCACATCTTATCCCATTTCCTCCCTAGCAGGGGGCTGTAAGGGAAGGCCTGGGTTCCCCTGTAAGGAAAAACTAAAACCCAACTCGCTTCCCTCAACTTGCTGCTATTCCCAATCCCCGGTGTCACCATTTACCTAATTGTTTGCCCAGGAACTGATGTCATCCTCACAGCCTCACGTCCACAGCCAGTCAGGGACCCAAGCCTGTCCAGTCAACGCCTGGAGGTTTTCCTTTGCTTTTCTTTTTTGTAATTGAGATGTAATTGACATCTTACTTTGTGTTGGTCTTAGCAGTGCAAATGTAATGATTCGAGAAGGGAAGCTGATGTATGTTCCTGTTGTGATATGATCAACAGAAGTTGAGTCAGCATCCAGCACTTCACAGAGTTCCAAGCTTGTGTGTTGTGGTGAGAACTTTCATGATCTACTCTCTTAGCTCTTTTCAAATATGTAATACAATATTTTTGACTGTAGTCACTGTGTTGGGCCCTACGTCCCCAGAAAGTCTGTACATTTTGACCGCTGAAGCTACCTGTCTCCAGTGCCATTACCCTAATTCCGACCACCATGGTCCTGCCTCCTCACCCGACCCTCTCATCCATCCCTGTTCCTTCTTGCAGCTGGGGCTTTATCTGAGACATAAATCAGATCTGTTTACTCTTATTTATTATGAGATGGCTCTTGTGGGCTCCTATTTTCTCTCAAAGTCTAAACGTCTTTTCACCACCCCTGTGCTCCAGAAATCACACCATGATGTGCTTCCTCTTTACTCTGGACCTCTGTACACACTGGCTCCCCACCCTAGAACACTCACCCTCCATTCATTTGTGCCCCCACCTCAGACCCACTCTTCAGCTCCCCCTCCCTGACAGCACCCTTCCACAGGGCTGCGCTTGACCCCTGAACTTTCCCCATCGGGGCACATCTGACACTGCATGGAAATTACTTGTCTGTCTTTGCACATTTTTCTCCCTCCACCTCCATCTGCTTCATAATTAGTGTCCATTCCCTCCAGATTTTTGTGTGAGGCTGTCCTTCAATCAGCATGGGTAAGAAGCTTCAAGAGGTTGCATGGGTGGCAGCCAATGGTGCCATATTGAACTGGACATCAGACAGTTTTGTTATAACATTGAGCCAATTGTCTCTGGCCTTATAATTTGGACAGCTCGTCGTCAATAAAACCTCTCAGTCAGGACCAGCAATGTCATGTGGGATGACAGCAGGCAGTGGGATGCGTCTTAGCCTCAGCGTCTGACACACAGGAAGAGCTCAGCAGATACTGTCTGTCACTATCATCCTGATGGAGGTGGCACTGGGAATCTGGCCCACCAGGGTTTGCCCTCTGCTCTCTGGAGGCTGTCTGTTTGGTGGTGGTGGTGTCAGATGGAGGTCAGAAGCCAGCAGGTGAGTCCTCTGGTTCCTAGATTGTCACCAGCGGGATTAAGCTCTTTGTTCTCTTTGTGTGAGAGTGGGGCCCACGTTTCTTTGCTGCTCTTGGCCTTGAGGAAAAATCAGAATCACAGCCCTTGACACTTACTGAGCTATTTTGGTTCACTAGAAGGTTGGGTATTCAGAAAACAAATGACGAGAAAACAAAAATAAGACAAAGAAAAACCAGACAAAACCAAAATATATCTAATCTTCTGGCTGTTGACCCATTTTGCTTCTCTCTTAGACCGTTGGTCATTGTGGCTGGGTAAGAGGGTATGAAGAGAACCCTAGAACTTTTTATCTTTCTTTTTCTGGGATCTTTTTTCCTTAGTATACCAGTTCCTGTGCCATGTGGTTGCCTGCCTTTATGCTTAAGACAATCATATAATTTGTATTGTTTTTGAATATTCCTTGTGAGTCATGACCTTGAGTCATTTGATTTCTAACTTTGAATAGTTCATGAGATGTGGTTGTAGGTATTTTATCTCAAGAAATAAGAAGAAAATATATATCTGGAAGGAGGCAGGCAAATGGATTACTCTCTTGAAGTAATTGCAAATAGTGACTCATCAGGGGTAATGAAATCTCTTTAGTGAATTTTGAATAGTGTTTTAAAAAATGGAATAAAATAATTTTTAGAGTGCTTCACAAGTAGCAAGATAAGTGTTTCATTAGATCAGTTTTACATTCATCTGCTTGCTTACTGGGGTGTGGCATAAGACGTGGCTTGTGCTGTAGGTCACAGCTGAAAAAATGTAAAAGCACCTATCCTCTGCCCTGTCATAAGTCAGTTCACTCTGAAATACCTTATCCAATACAGCATTCTCTGTTTGCATTAATGTTGCATCACACATTTTTTGACTCAAACATGTTCTGCTGTCAGAGTTTATCTTAAGGAATGAGTTGCCTGCCACGTCGTGATCCAAGTGAGGGTAATTATCATCCATAGACATCTCCTGCATGGTTCCTGCTTATATCTTTTCTCTTGGTACCCCTTCTGGCTCTTAGTGATATCCCTGAATTCTCATCCTTGTTCCTCTGAGAAGAACTTCTTTATAGATTAGAAAATGAGAATCGTGTATGCTGACATTTCCTATGTATGCATAAGGGGGAGCCACAAGACACATCTTTAAATGAAAGGACAGTGTTAGTCCTTTGTGCCAAAAATGACTGGCCTTAAAACATCTTTTGTGTTGCTGATTTATTTCAGTGTTTTTCCAGTGTTATGTCGGAAGGGGGTTATTCTGTTTCAAATAATTCCAAATGGAAAGCCATCAGCTGCCATTTATATAAAAGCCTGTATCTGAAACCCAAGCAGAAATGTCTTGTTCAGTGATAAACGCCCTTCATTCCTCCCGGGCCCCCTTCACTCACAGTTGAGGGAATGTGAATGAGAATAAGTGGGGCATGAGAAGGCAATTTCTAGGTCCTGACTAACAAGAAAATGGAATGGTCATTCTCTCCTGTGCAAACCCAGGACTGTGGAAAACCTGCTATTGCTTGGGGCCTTTAAAAAATCTGGCCTCTGTCTGCTCTTCTGACTCATACCCCTAAACCAGCTCCTACAACCAGCTTGCATTCTGTTGAGATAGAACCCGTTTGCAGCTCCCTAAATAAGTCAGCCCTCCTCTACTGTGCCTCGGGTCCTTGGCACTTTCTCCTGCAGCTGCTTGTGGTCTAATATCCATCCAGCTTCTGTGGCCAAGCTTAGGGCCACAAAACCTTTGGGGACCTTTTCTACTCATTTGAATTCACTATGCTTCTTTTGATCACCTACTGTATTCTAAGAACAGTACTCAAATATGACAACAAAGAAGACGTGATTCTTGTCTTCATCCTTTCTCCCTGCGGAGACCCCAACTCACAATTATTAAGACAAACATCCACTGAGACTTTACTGATCTGTTGAAGATAGTCTAAAAGTCAGCTGTGGCATTATCTTTATGTTCCTCATTAACTTATATTCTAGAAACGAAATAAAGGCTAATAAGGCTATTTTCTCTGTGGTAATCCTTTGACTTCTATCGCTGTTTAGACAAGTGATATTTTATAGCGTATATTTTATTTTGAAATTTATAACTTTCAGAGAGTATTTTAATTTTTTAAAATAAATTATCACATGATAATTGCCCTTGATTTTTTCCTACCATTTCTCTACCAAAAAAAAAAATCACATGAAACCAGCCTCATATTACATATATGTATATATATATTTAAGATTATAAAATGAATACTTTAAAAATAATCTTTTTAAGAAAGAGTGCATACCCATTGTTGAAATTTTACAAAATGGGAAAGATGTTTCAGGAAGAAAACTAAAGCCCGTCACTGTTCTGCATCTTGAAGTGACAGCTGTAGGCACAGTGTTTTCTTCTACCCTCTGCTGTGTCTGTATTTGTACCCTCACATCATCTGTATTGTAGGTATGTTGCATATACATGTCTATTGAAAAAGTGTGAGATCATGCCTCTATAGTTCAGAATCCTGTTTTTCTCTTACTCACAATGATCATATCTATAACATCCTTCTATACGTTTAAATATCCCTCAGGAACATGCTCATTGTTGACCCGATATCATTCCATTGTGTTGATATATCATAATCTATGGAATAGATATTTATTTTTATATGTTGGAGTTTTTCCCAATTTTTACTATTATAAACAACTATAAATTATCTTTGTAGATAAACCTTGCATTCATCTTTAATCTTTTACTTAGAATAAATTTTTAGAAGTTAAATTGCTCATCACGTCCACCCTTAAGTTCTGGGTACCTGTTGCCAGACTTCTCTGAAAAGGTCATCTCAGTGTGTGTGTCCCCTCAACAGAATGTGAGCGAGTACCTGTTTATCATACTAAGTACTATCATAAAAAGAACCATAAAACCAAGAAACCAAGAAATCGCTAACCTGTGAGCTCAAAATGTTGCCTTATTCATGGCTATTTTATGAGAAATGTTAAACAGCTTTTGATGTATACACTGGCTGTTTATATTTAGTGTATCAGAATGAGTGGTTCTCTTCTAATTATATGAGAATCACAGTTGTCTTATTGTTGATAAATAGGAAAAAGTGATAACACTATCAGGTGGCATATGTTTTTGATACAGGGGCTGGTAATATTCCTTGAGATAATGAGACTGGATGATTCTCATCTGGAAAATGTATAAGGTCATGATTTTACTTAGCTAATTCAGGCTGTTTTAAAAATATTAAAATAGAGGAGCTATACACATTGACTTGCATTCCACAGTATAACAGACCAAGTTATGAGCAGCCAGTCCCTATTCAGAGCGGACCAGAAAGGAAAGCCCCCTTTCTAGGCATTTCATCACTTTGTTGGGGGGCACGCTTCTCTTTATTGAGTATCCAAAAGTCTATGGGGTAGTTGGGGTAGTATTTAATTTTTTTAAGGTTTTAGATTCTTCTTTATTTAATATTTATTAAAAGAGTGACACATAATACCATAAAGTATTTTAGGTAGGATATTTAAGATAAAGAGAATACCTCTCTCCATCTTCAACTTGTTTCTTTTTGTGTCCTAGCTCTTGGCAGTGACTTTGATTTGATGGACCCTCCTAGTGCTTTTCAACTGCATGTGCCAGTGTGTGTGTGTGTGTGTGTGTGTGTGTGCATGTACATGCACAATATTATAGAACTCATTATTTTTAATGTCTAGATAATATTCTAGAACAATATCTGATCTAAGATAATTCCTGAAATGTGAGTGCAGATAGAATTAGGTTTATCTATAGGGAATTTCGTTTATTTAATCTGTTGGAGAAATTGAAGGACCCAGGAGATGATCTTTTTGGCTAATGTTCATAGAGAAGATATGGTAGGATAGGTTTTTTTTTTTTCTTTTTTTTTAAAGTTATGCCAAGTAAAGGAAGATGATACCAAACTTAATTATGCTCTTTACTTGATAAATTTATTTAACTTGGGGAGCCTAATTAAATTTGGGGAAGTGGAGTAACGAACTGAAAGTGCACTATCGAGGGGCTGTCTCTGGAAATCTGTCTAAGGGGGTTGAATCACGACATCCAGACCTGATTTCTGTTGCTGAACAGTAGTCCCACTCAGAACCCTTACATGCAACTGTGAAATCCTTTGCTAGTTTCTTCCTGAGAGTGTGAGGTCAGCTTTTGGGGGAGACATTTTTCCTAGATTTGGGAGTGTGTTGAGGAATATGAGGTGTGTTTTAAGCTTTGTGAACCAGGTAAGCTTTATTTTGTTTTGCTTTTTCCCTTATATATTTGAGTCAGGTTTATTGAGAAAGAATTACACAGTAAATTTCACTCTTTTTAGGGGTATAGTTCTTTAGTTTTGAGAAACATAGTCATGTGACTACCACCACAATCAGGATATAGACTATTTCCATCTCCCCAAAAACTTTCCTCTTGACAATTTGCTCAGTCTTTGATCAGTAGTTCTCAGCCAGTAGAGGATCGTGGGGGAGGAAGTAGTGAAGTTAACTCTAACGTGACTGACATAAACCTCCAGTAAGCTTATGTGTTCATTTCTTAGACTTACACTACTATTCCTTGATGAAAGTGTCCCTCCACCCCCTTGTGAATCATACAGAAAGGACTATCACAGTAGAGAAAATAGATGGCGTATTTTCCTTTCCACTGGATTACCATACTGGCGTAATCAGGTATGGTAACTCCATAGGATGGGCCAGAACCCCTGCCTGACAGCAAAGCAAAACTGATGTCCACAGTTCTGAAATTTACCACATCCTCTTTAACTGGAAGTCAGTAATGGCCAAAGAAGAAAGACTTGCTCAAGAAAACAAGGGGTCATAGGCGACAAATGGAGGGTAAACTCACCTCATTTGCCAATCACTGTACCTGACTGAGAGGATTCAAATTTGATAAACGCAGGTTCTAAATATCAGACACACATGCGCACACCCACACACAGGCCCACAAAGTTCACAGATGTCTGTAGAAGTTACCAAGGGGTGTGGTTTTCAGCGAAGTAGCCAAAGTGTTAAATAGGCCCTTTTCTAGGTCTCAGCCTCTACGAATGAGAAAGAAAAAAAAAAAAAAAGAATAAAAGAAAATTGCATCTTTAAACAGTTTTTCTCAGCCTACCATATCCTCTTTAAGCCTGTTTATCACACTCCCACAAGATGTGGAAGGCTCTAGAAGCACTGAAGAATGAGTGACTTCATCGGCATGGCCCCTTCTACCGCCAGACAGTGCCACGAAGGTAGGGTAGAAAATGATGCAGTTGCACTTTTCCTCTCTTTTACCTCCTCCGATTGCGATCTTCTCACCCCCTGGTGGAATATCTTCCAGGTCTAATGCGATGAGGTGAAGAAAAGGAAATTGCATTTATTTTAAGCTTAAAGTTTAGCCAGATGGGAGCCAGCTTAAGTTTCGTGTGAATGTAATTTGATTTTTTTCCCCATCTCACCAGCCCATGTTGAGTTGCCTCTGACAACTGATAAAATTCACATTTCCAAGCAAATCTCGGATTTAGATATAAATATGCAGAGTGAGCACGCAAATTAACTCATGTTCTCAAAGTTAAAAAGGGTGAAATCGGACTAACTTCACATAAGAAATATTCAACTTAATGCTGGTGAAAATGGAGCAAAACGGAGTATAACCCATAATTAGACTCCAGAATTCTTTCAATTCATAATTTTTAGCAGAATGAGTAGCAACATTCTAGCAAAGTCGATACCAAAGTCTGAGACCCATTTTCTCATTAACTCTTGGTATAAAATTGGAATGGGTTCCATTTGAGATAATTTCTAAAAGAGTGACCTAAAAATGCTTGTTATGAAATAAATTTGGGAAACATTATGAGACGTGAAACATTAGAAATGTTAGTACCTATCCGTAGTTCACATTACTTTGGGGCACCAAGGCACAAGGTGAGCATTTCTCTTCTAGGGAATTTCTTCATTTCATGCTTGCAGCTCCCAGAGCTTTCTGCTCTTAGTTAACTAACACTTGTTCTGGATTTTTATCCTATATTTTAGGTGAAGGGGTTGGGAAGTGATGGAATGGAATTTGGCTTTTCCTTATCAGTCTGATTGAGGTTTAACTTTTTCTACTCCAGCGGTTTGGACCTAGCGATGCTTTTTTTTTTTTTTTTTTTTTAATTTTCTTTTAAATAGATCAGCCTTAGGAGCAGACTTGCAAGGTATGGATAAAGCAAGCTTTTATACACTTGAGAGGGAATTGGATAGAGTTTCACCTCAATGGCTGGGAACTATGTAACTACACGGCCCGTCTTGTATCTCCACGGCTTTACTTCAGGGCTCACGTGGAGAGGGGATGGGTGTGTGAACATTCTTATGTGTCAGAGAGGAATAGTTAACCCACATTCAGCTCCTCTTCGGTAGAATGGTGTGTGCCGATGCCATCCATGGCCTGGGATTACCTCTCGGTCTCTTAGCTTAATATTTTGTTTCAAATATGCAAATGTGTTGGGTGCATCCATAATGCTGAATTTGGTAGTCTCATGACATCAGGCAGAGGTTGAACTATTTTATTTATGAGTGAGAGTAAGCTGCCTAGAGTCCATATTTCAAACTCGTCCTTTGGAGATTTGTGAAGGAATCCAGTCCAGGGAGAGTCTACAAGAACACATTTATCAGTCATGTAACCTTCATTTCCAGGAAACTTTTAACCTTCACAGTGTTAGCAACAGAAGAAAATTCCGCCTTCTTTTTAAATTTTATGTGAGTTTTCAAGATGGTCTAGACTCACAGTTTCTATTTCTGGATGGTTAATTTTCTGATTCATAAGTTAATAGAGATAACCTAGAAGTATAGCTGTTTTAATATTTTAGCAATCTAAAGCCATTTCTGAGATTATCTCCTTTTTTAAATTAACATATAAGTATTATTTGTTTCAGGGGTACAGGTCTGTGATTTACCAGTCTTACGCAAGCCACAGTGCTCACCATAGCACATACCCTCCCCAATGTCCATCACCCAGCCATCCCATCCCTCTCTCCCCTAACCCTTTCTGCAACCCTCAGTTTGTTTCCTGAGATTATGGTTTGTCTCCCTCTCTAGTTTCATCTTGTTTCATTTTTCCCTCCCTTCCCCTATGATTCTCTGTCTTGTTTCTCAAATTCCTCATATCAGTGAGATCATATGATAATTGTCTTTCTCTGACTGACTTATTTTGCTTAGCATAATGCCCTATAGACCCATCCACATCATTGCAAATGGCAAGATTTCATTTCATGATGGCTGCATAGTATTTCAGTGTGTGTGTGTGTGTATCTCACATCTTCTTTATCCATTCGTCTGTTGGTGGACATCTATGCTCTTTCCATAGTTTGGCTATTATGGACATTGCTGCTATAAACATTGGGGTGCATGTGCCCCTTTGGATCACTATGAAATTATGTCCTTTTTGACATTTTTTTCTTAAACAGAACTTTCTTTTCTGGTGGTGAAACAGTCTCCTATAAATAAAAGAAAAATTAGAAAATTTAATAAAAATTAGAAAATGAAATAAGAAATATCACTCCAATAGCCATTGCTAATATACTTTGCATTTCTGCCAGTCTTCGGTGCATGTGTTTATTTTTTTAATTTTTTAGAAAGATTTTATTTATTGAAAAGGAGAGAGAGAGCATGAATGGGGGCAGGGGCAGAGGGAGAAAAAGAGGGATTAGACTCCCTGCTGAGTGCAGAGCCTGACATGGGGTTAGATGCCAGGACCCTGAGATCATGACCTGAGCTGAAGTCAGACGTTTAACTGACTGAGCCACCCAGGTGCCCCTTTGGTGCGTGTGTTTAGAAATTTTGTTCATTATTGTATCCCACCATCCGACAGACTTTCTCAAAGTTGTTACAATGTTCAGCACATATGTGTGGGCTGGATGATCTTTCTTATGTTGATTATTCATTTTTTTTTCAACTGTTAGGGCACCTTAGCACCATTTGGTCAAAATGTTTACTTCTGAAGCATCATATCTGCAGATCAGTGTGTGGCCTGCCTGCTGCCCCTCAGTAATTGGTGATATCCATAAATTTAAGACCATTATCTAAAAATGAATGGACGAGTTTCCATAGGATACATGGATCCCAATTTTTATGGGATCCTCATTAGATTCTGGCAAGGTTGGCCTCATAAATATGTGTGTAAAATTGTTTCTACCCCTAAGATTGCTCAGAAAAAGAATTTATTCCCAAGTCCTCTTTATTGGCTTCTCTGTTCAGTCAATTGAAAATCTTACAGGTTATTGCCACAGACTAGTTTTTCCTAATTGGGTAATGCAAGTGGACTTCCAAATAGCAAGTCACAAATATGTTGTCCTCCAGTTTCTTTATTTTATTTTCTTAAGGTTTTATTTATTTATTTGACAGACAGAGATCAGAAGTAGGCAAAGAGACAGTCAGACAGAGGTGGGGTGGGGGGGAGCAGGCTCCCTGCTGAGCCGAGAGCCTGATGTGGGGCTCGATCCCAGGACGCTGGGATCATGACCTGAGCCAAAGGCAGGGGCTTTAACCACTAAGCCACCCAGGTGCCCCCAGTTTCTTTATTTTTAAAATTAATTGTATTCTCCCCTAAAATTGTTATGAGTCCTAGAGTCCAGTTTTCTCAGCATCAGTAGCTCTTTGAGGCACTATGGCCCACTGACCTGAAGCCACAATGCCTTTTCAGAGAATCACTCCAGAAGACCTGGGGGCTGGATGCCAAGGGACAAGCTGGTGTCTGCAGCCAGGGGAACTGCATTCGTTCCTGGAGAGTCCCTTTGTGCCAAGGAAGATTCCAATATTGTCTAGTTCTTGCCATTACCTCAAATTGTTGCATAGTTTTAAAGGAGCTGGGCTCCACACCCAGGCATGAAGGTTTGTATTAATGGATATGCCACACCCAGTGGTAACTGCAAAGCTCAGTACCATACAGGCTTGGCTCCCACTCTTCCTTCAGTAACTTACCAGATTGATTATCCCTTCTTCCCATCTAGCCTGAATCCTGGTGGAGGCAGGCAGCATTCTTTTTTTTTTTTTTTTTTTTTAATTTAAACATATAATGTAACCCCACCACCCTCTCCCAACACTACCCCCTCACCCCCCTCAGTTTGTTTTATGACATTAAGAGTCTCTCTTGGTTTGTTTCCCTCCCAATCCCATCTTGTTTCATTTATTCTTATCTGATCTCAGAAGCTAAGCAGGGTCAGGCCTGGTTAGTACTTGCATGGGAGGCAGGCAGCATTCTTATTCTTGGTCTGTTCCTCCTGCCTCCTAGGATTATTGTGTTTTCACTGTCAAAATAGGTACATGATCAGATGAGAGAACACAGAAGAAAAACCTGAGCTAGAGATAATAAATTGTGAGTCATTGCCATGTGAGTTGGTATAAAAGTCACAGCATTGGTTAAGATTGTCTTGAGAGAACTTCAAGTGAGATGAGCAGGTAACAAGGACGGAGAACCGTGGAAAACCTTCGTTGAGGAGCCTCATAAAGGAAGAGGAGGACCCTGTGAAGGAGAGGCTGGAAGGGGAAGGGTACAAGCAGAAGACACAGAGGCACCAGAGAGGCTGCTAAGAATTAGGTCAGAAGAGGACTGAAATGTGTCTGGGGGATGTGGGAGATCTTCGCCAGAGCAGTTTCCCCAGAGGAACAGAGATGGAAGGCAGAGTGGGGTGTGCGGTGTGCGCGGAGTGGAGGAGAGATTTGGATATGGAGAAGCCCTGAGGGAAACAGCTTCTTCCAGGTGCCTAGCCAGCTGGGAGGAGCAGGTTGGGTGGGGAGTGAATCTGGGGTGGTTGTTTTGGTTTGGTTTTGTTTGTGATGCTCTTTGGGTTTCTTGTTTGTTGAAAGATGAGAGAAATGATAGCATTTACCTGTGACGTGCTAGAGCAAATTATTAAATTTTCAGCAAGTTTAGTGACCAGTTTTTAAACAATTGGCGGTTTAAAATTGGGCATGGTGGAGGTATGCACATCACAGAAACTGGCAAAGGTGAATAAGCACCCCTCCTGCCCTGAACACCAGGAGCTAGTGGTTACACATTGACCAGCATACCTGAGTATAGACAGATAGAATCTGCTAGAGGAGGAGAGAAAGGAGGTGCAGATGGGGCCTGGTCTCTGGGGAAGGAAAAGCAAATGGAGTCCAACTAGCTATGGAGAAATTGGTTTTTAAAAGCAGGAAGGACATGACCTCTATTTTAATAGGATGCCAAGAAAAGAGGATGAGAGAAGAGAGAACCATGACTTACAAAAACGGTGGTAATTATCAAAGCTACCATTTCTGAGTGCCTCTTGTGTGCCAAGCACTTCGCCATGAGCTTTGTCTGGATTATTTCCCGTAGCGGCCACACACGGAGGCAGGTACTGTCATTATGTCTTCACAGATCAATCCTCTGAAGCCCAGAGAGGTAGAGTAGTTTGCCAAGCCAATCAGTGGTTATATCAAGGAGCCAATATTCGAACCCAGTGGTCTGACAATGCAGCCATCGTACGTGGCCTCTGTACTCGAGAGTCCATCCAGGAGAACTCATAGATTCTGTAGCAGGAATTTGACACAAGTTCTTGGCTGTTTGCTTTTGTTTTCTCTCTGAAGAATGCAGCGACATCCATGTCCCCTCAGAGTGAGGGGAGCTAACCAGAGACATTTAAGGAAGGTAGAAAATGTGTAAAATGATGTAGCCCTTGGGCGAGCAGGCTGACCAGAGAAGGCTAGCTATGGAGGGGGACCGTCCATTGGGATCGTATTCCTTCAGTCACTCCAGCTGTTCTGGGTAGGCACAGAGAAGGTGGCCTGTAGGGCTCTTCCGTGGTTAGGATGATGACACAGGGATGAGAAAGAATATTGGAAGGACCAAGGAGTTGAGGGACTTGGGAAGATGGACCACAGTTGTAGTCATGCACCATGGACTCTGCATGGCAGAACGAGAATGTGGAGGTGGGAGGGGGTTGGTGGACTTGATGTTTGATGAGGCTGAAGGACTATAGCGGTAGGTCTTGAACAAGTTAGGGAGGCTGCCTTGATACTGAAACTTGATTCTGACGACAGCACAGTTTCTTCCTTAATATCCTCAGTTCAGGTGTGACTGTGGAGGGGATTGCCAATGTGGAATGGGAGTGAGGGTCACTGAAGATGAGGCCAGGGGCCCTTTGTATGGACTTAAAAGTAGTTCAGGATGAAGGCAGAAGTTGCAATGTCAAGAAAAACCATGACTCTGTTTCTAGAATGTTTGTTATTGAATAACCTGTCATTTAATATCTTTTAATGAATGACCTTTAGATATTGCTGATGTCGGTTGACAGTTTTAAGGGTCAGTTGCAATACTAATTGTGTTTATCAGAGAGGGATACAGTCAGTCTGAGTCCAGGTGTGAACAACATCAATTGGATTGACAATCACATAAGACTTGAAACCTTCACTTTCATACGAGTTTCATTTCCTTATTTGAGCTTTCATTGAAACCTAAAGAGAATTGGCATTCTTAAGTAATAGTAAATTACGGTATGCTTATTGTATCTCCTTTTCTTACTGGCTGGATGAAATAAAATCACATCCCATGCCTTGAGGGGTAGGGAAAAGGTGCCCATGTTTATTCTCTTTGATCCTTCTGGAATTCCTGGGCTCACATGCACTGCCCCGTCACCTGGTCAGGTGGTACCAGTGGAAGGGAACAGTTCTCTTCCTGCAGGGAGTTACTAATGTGAGGGTTGTTTGCCCTGGACCTCACCTCGAGGAGAGAGTGCTGCTTTATTAATGCAAACTTTGACCGACCTATGATTTCCCTTGCTTAGGGACAGCGTTTCCTTGTGCTCCAAGTGTGGCTTAATTTTCATAACTTAATTTGCTAGGTCCAGGAGGCAAGCTGCAGTTCCCATGGGAACAAGTAACTGAATTTCCTTCCTTTAGTACACTTAACACATCAACAATGGTGCTGTAGGAGCATACGTACCTCTTCCTTGCCCCACTTCAATTTCCTTTTCCTGTTTAGACAGATTACTGTTGAGAAAGAGAGAAGGAGGAGTTAATTTCACAGCTAGTTTAGCTGACCAGTACATCCTGATAGTCGTCTGGCCAGCGGTTTTCGTGGGAATGACAAGTCCAAATGGGGTTTGTGTCTACGCTTTAATTTCCCACCTTGAGTTTTTGCTAGTTCTAACAGACTTTCTAACATCATGGAGGCTCTCGCAGACAAAGAGAGAAAAATATTGTTTATTCTCATACCCAGGGTGCCCAGCCTAGTGCCCAAACTGAGTAATTGCTTATTGAACTTAACGTGGCTTTGTGTACTATGGTAAGTTGTGTTCATTCACATTTCGTCTTGACCGCCATGCATCATTTCTTCACTAAAATTGAAAGGCCTTTTGGGTTAGATGTCTATAAGCACATCGAGCGTGATTGTCAGAGAAGGACTTGCATTGCATTTCTAGGCCACATAATCTCTAGCCTAACATTTGCATATTAATGGATAATTGTAAAACATTATGTAAATGATACATAGTGGTGAATATATTATCAAATCAAATGGCCTTTAGGGGTAATTACAGGATGTGCTGTGTCAACCAGGACGCTTCCGGATAAATGCCGAACACTTTCCATAGAATGAGACATATGACCTGGCTAGGGTTTATTTCCGTCTGGAGTCATGGGTTATCTTTCAGTGTGATTTTTCCTTTTGTTAGACGATGAATCTAACACTTGGGGTGATATGAGTCGCAGAATATTATGGATTAAAAGCATAACATCCTGACTGAAATACATTAGACTGTGGGAACTTTTAAGGTTGGTAATTAATCTTAAATATTTGAGTCACAGAGACACTCTCGTGAGTATTTATGCCTTTCATTGTACTTACTCTAATGTACTTCCTTTTCCTTTTTTTCTTATACATGCTCAGAGCAAAACGCAAGAGACAATGCAGCCTTCTCAAGTTGCCCCACTGCTAAATGACTTCATTCATCTATTGACTGCTTACATGTGCCCTCCTCGAGGACTACTGTCTGACTTAACACTCTCTTCCCCACGTGACTAACTTGGTGTCTGTTCTGTATATGCAGGCAAGAGAGCATAGTGGAAGAAAGGAATGGGAGGCAGGAGGCAGGGCTGAACACAGGGAGGAAAGGAGAGAAGTGGAATAGCAGGAGGAAGAAAGTTGGGCCAATAAGTGCTGTCATCATGGGGCTGAATTCTGGGCAGCCCTAGCCATCTCTTCTACCATTTGTTAGGCTTGTTGTAGTAGGGAAGAATTAAGTTTTCTCTCAAGAACATACCTTTTTCCATAAAGGAGATTGGTGAATTTTGGCTGTATCTAGTGCTTCGAAAAGAGTGATTACCTTTCTGTAAATATCTCCTGTCGTAAACTGTAGGTAGCAGACCAACTGGCCTTTATCACCATTTAAGTGTGTTCCTTTTGAAAAAATATTTATTTATTTTAGAAAGCGATTGAGAGCATGCAGAGAAAGGGGCAGAGTGGGAGGAGAGGGACAAGCTGACTCCATGCTGAGCCCAACACGGGACTCAGTCTCCGGACCCGGAGATCATGACCTGAGCTAAAACCAAGAGTTGGATGCTCAACCACCTGGGCCACCAAGTGCCCGAGTCTGTTTGTTTCTAATCCCTTGTTCCTGAAAGTCCCAATCCTACTTGATTTCCATGCAAAATGACCTCCCACCCCGATTATTCTATTTCTGGTTCTCGGAGTTCTCTCTTCTGTTTGTGAAAACTGAAGGTGAAATATTTTATCTTAAAAGAAACCTAATACTATGGCAGGTATCCACCTTCCAAAAAACAAAATGCAAACAGTGAACAAATTTCAAAGATCAAAACCCAAAACCCATTATGGACCAAAATAGTCCTTCAGATATGTCCTTGCAAATCTGAATTTTTGCACGAGGCGTCTCTAAGGTCAAAACTCTTCCGTGTCTGAATTCTCTGCTCCTCCTCTTCTGTGTTTCCCTTGTCCCTCGCCCATCACCAAATTGGGCTGAAATCAGGTGACTTAGGTCTTTAAACCCCCAATTTTGGACACATTATTCACGCAGTATAGTTTCACTGTAAATAAAATAAAGCTAAAGATCTCATATTCTGTAGGCAGTTACACTCAAAAGAATTGTTGACCGAAGTTTTTATATTTTGGTCAGTTGTTCTAGAATTTCATAGACCCGTTTGTAACCAGATACAGAGCAAGGAGCTCTGCCTCGTTAGGAGGTATTTCTGTTGCTTTTTTTTAGCACCAGAGTTTGGGTTAGATGGTTAAATGTACCCCTTCACCTCTTGCTGATTCTGGGAACTTGGGCAAATACCAACACAGGCCCAGCTTCCCTGGCCTTTCCCGGCATGGGAAATGGTTGTAACTCACAGGACTTGTTGCGAAGCCCGAAGGAGATCACAAATATGAGCCCCTAACAGAGGGCTGAATCCATAATGGGGCTCAATATGTGTTTTTTCCTGTGCTTGTCTTTTCTTGTTTCTTTCCTCTTCCAGTGATGATATCACAGAAACCTCTAAAAGTGATTATTGCCCAAACCAAAATGCCAACAGGCAGTGAGGTGCAAGTCTGCACCTGCCCTTGGGCAAGTCCTAAATTCATCATCAGTTTGCTTTTTTTTTTTTTTTTTTTTTTCTGTTTCCAGCTCAGATTGGTAATTTGGAGCCATTGGGAACTAATGAGAAAATGAAGGGCATTGTTATCATTATTGCTCTGGTGCCATGAGGTCTCATGTGGGAAAATTTGAGAGAGGAAAAGGATAATAATGGGGGAAAAAAAAGAATGCTGGCCAGTATTAAGCTGTGCTATCTGGAGCCTCCCTCACATGACTTCAAAGCCACATTTCCTTATGTGGGTGTTAAAGGTTTAATCTCCTTGCCAGTTAGAAATAATTCCTAATGATTAACATAATAGTGAATCATTTTGTAGCTTTGTGAGATACAATTGATGGCAACACTGAAAATCAGGGAAACATAGAAATCGCCTCTGCCATGCAATGAAAGAAGAAAATAGAACAGCTAATTAATAGGCTATAGAACATTCTCTGCTACTATGTACTAAAAGTTTTGACACACATGCTGTTAGTTTTCAACAAGGATAAGTTACCCAGTTTTTGTGGTGTTCCAAATGCAAAGACCTGATACACTGGCCCTAAGCTTACATTCCTGCCTTGAAATCATTTTACCCTAACACTTGTGACAGGCGCTGTAAAGGATTGTGGCTCATTGGACTCCCTGATTTACAGAGCCTCTGGATGTAAAAGTCCCCTAACTCATGTACTAATTGTCCTGGGCAAATCAGAATGAGCTCCCTTGGGTTCATTAAGAGACTTCATCAACATGGATACAGAGGAGTGAAGGTAAGAGACCTGTCTCAAAGTGGTTTGCTGGACATTGGAAAAGATTCTAGCATCCAGCTCTCATCTGAGACTCTCACCACAGGGAGACTTCAGGTGCCTGAGGTGGCCCTGGTGGGAACTCTCAAACCAACAGGATGCCTCATGGGTAGCAGTATGATGCTTTGAAGGGCATTGGCTCCTCATAGGCCCCCAGAAAGGAAGGATCCTACCATAGGTTCCAGAAATCCTCCTTGGGTATGGATGAAATCAGACACCAACTCTAGACTTTCCAAATAGTTCACTGTCTTTGAGGAATCCTTCCATGAAGTATTCTTGGAAGGGGATACTGCCCACGTGGAATCTAGGGCCTCTTGGTTTTCTGGAAGAGTGTTTATACTCTACTCAATACCTAGGGTCTGTCCTGGTTCTGGGGAGCCACCCTAGGGGTCCTTGTACTGAGATTCTCTGAAAGAGAGGTCATGGCACACCCCCATGAGAGGTGTTCAGACCTTGCTGAGCCTGCGGGAGTTGTCTGTTGACACCTATGGCAACACAGAATCATTTCCCATCACCTCCTCTGGTTACTCTGACGAAAGTTGAGCAGGATTCCTTTTCCTCCTTTTCTTTCCTGGTACCTGATGGCCTGCCCACTCTCCCCAATGTGGCAGGTGAGGGCAGGGGCAGTGGAGGAGTGACCTGGAAGACGAGAGAGAGCAACTGCTACATGGTTCCTCACCTTTCAGGTTTTTAAAGTGATTTTTAAAACCTACAATGAAAATGTGATGACCCAGCTAAGTCTCTCCCACAAGGGTGGCAGATTTAAAAAAAATTTTTTTTACAACTCTGTTCCTTTGACTTGAGTGATAGATCCCAGAGAATTTAACATTTGTATGGAACCGCTCCACAGAATCAAAGAAAGTGAGAGCAAGTAGGATCTTAGCATAAAGGAGACCAAAGGACTCTGGACTGAGGACCGTGGACAGAATTTACCCTGTTCAGCAGCCAGTGGTGTATACTCTGATGTATAATGTTTGTTTGTATGAAGTTGCCATCTGTCTTATAGCACCAAAGGACTAATCTTGTTCTGTATTTCTGCCCTGACAACCTCTTTAGGGTTAAAAATATCTTGCTCTCTATTAAACGTTGGTAGTAACGGTAGAGGACTTTTTAAATGGTTTTACTTGACACAATGAGAAGTTAATAACATTATACCGGTTCCCAAATTTACAAGAAAATGTTTGCGACTCTGCAAAGGCCCAAAATAGAGCCGCCTGGGTGGCTCAGATGGTTAAGCATCTGCCTTCTCCTCAGGTCATGATCCCAGGGTCCTGGGATCGAGCCCCGCATCAGGATCCTGCCTCGGTGGGGAGCCCACTTCTCCCTCTCCCTCTGTAGTTCCCCCTGCTTGTGCTCTCTCACTGTCTCTGTCAAATAAATAAATAAAATCTTAAAAAAAAAAAAAAGTTGCTAAAGGCCCAACATAAAGATCATTACCTAGCAGATTGGCAATTCCCATTCCCCACCAAACTCAACTCTTTAGCTGAAGCTCAGAAATATGAAGAGATATGTTCTTTCTTACAGACACACATGTGCATGTATGTAGTACACACATGTACTCACATATGTCAAAAGCTTAGATCGCTTCTCTTCTGATAATGCTCTAAATATTCTTGGCTGAGTTGGGTGGAGCTTTTGTATTTAGAAGACACCTGAAAGAAAGAATGATGAAATAAACATCATGAAAGAATCTCTTTTACAATTTCATGAGAGCCTAATGGCTTTTGGAGAACTTGACTTCTATTTCCAAATGGTTTTACCATTTTCTGTCTGGAGTAACAGATGGCAGGACATCTTTTGTACAAAGAGCAAGCCTGGTAGAAGTCACTAAAAGAGTCAATCTCTAACCCTTTATTTTCTTTAATCTTATAAATTTAGGCATTTGTACAAATGATTGTTGAAATTTAATTTTTTTTCAAAAGCATGACAAATCTGCCCTAGGATATCATTGATTTTTCACCTTAAATCAGAGCCAGGATGCAAAGCCCACTAAAAAATGTATAAGAGGAATACAATCATATAAAAACTGCCATTGGTAATAAAATTTCCCTCAAAATAATCATAATTGATGTCAGTTTTGTTACATGTTTGCCTCAGTCCAATTAACAGTTATTTATTAACCACCATACTTATTTTCTTCTCTGTAACATTTTTTAACAGTAATTTAAAAAAAAAAGATTTATTTATTTTAGATTGAGAGAGAGCACACAAGCAGGAGGAGGGACAGAGGGAAAGGCAGAGAAGAAAATCTCCAGAAGATTCCCTACGGAGCATGGAGCGTGACATGGTGCTCTATCCCATGACCCTGAGATGATGACCTGAGCCGAAATCAAGAGTGAGATGCTCAACCGACTGAGCCACCCAGGCAACCCTGGGATAACTAATATTTTTGAGTACTTACCATGTGTTATTTTGCTAAGAGTTTTTTTTTTATTAACATATAATATATTATTTGTTTCAGGGGTATAGGTCTGTGAATCATCAGACTTACACAATTCACAGCACTCACCATTTGCTAAGAATTTTTCTTTTAAGATTTTATTTATTTATTTGACAGAGAGATCACAAGCAGGCAGAAAGACAGGCAGAGAGAGAGAGGGAAGCAGGCTCCCCGCCAAGCAGAGAGCCCGATGCGGGGCTGGATCCCAGGACCCTAGGATCACAACCTGAGCTGAAAGCAGAGGCTTTAACCACTGAGCCACCCAGGTGCCCCTTGCTAAGAATTTTTAAGCCTATTATCTCATTTAATACTTAGCCATCCTATGGAACGAGTACTACCCTAATCTCCATTTTACTGGTAAGAGAACCTGTTCACAGGTCCAGGGACCAGCACGAGATCACACAGCTAAGAGAATCCAGGTAACAAGTGAAAGTCAGGACTCTGGCTCTGAGCCGTCGTCATTTGTATTAGGTTCTATCATCGTGGTCTTGAGTGTACCATTGCGTTTCTTCTCCTACCTTCCCACCACCACATATGCACCCACACCAAGTCAAAAGAGGCTGCTTTCATGGTAAACAATTCCATCTGCTAGGTCTAGAATACCTTTCCTCTGTGTATCCAGTGGGGGACCCATCTTTGGTGCATTACAACCTAAGCAAATTGGGTAATTGTATCTACTTGTTTAGAAAGAACCAGAGGCAAGGATGTATTTCTCTCATTTTCCATGTCATCCCCCTCACATTTAAACATTGCCAGATTAAATAGACCCAACTTGTGATAGAGGTATCCTGTTTTATTTTCTATCAGACATTGACACACCATCCATTGGACCATGGTTGTGTTTAAACTTTTTCATGGGAGCTGTGGTTGGTCTGATCACGTTGGTCACAGTAGGAGTTCTGAAGCTGTGGTCCTCTCAGCATTAGTTATCTCATGAATGGATGCATGTAAAGCAGGCCCCATCTGGTGCTTTTGTCAAGAAAGTCACTTAGAAGAAACTGCAACTCTTGTTGCTTTTTAATCTCTGCATGTCTTTCCTCTTGGGTACACTGACCTCATAAAGAACCAGCTTTGGTCAATAAAAATAGCTTGTGTTTATAAATCACCTTTCCTCCAAGATGAAAGAACTACACAAATTTTACTGAAATTAGAATACTTCTTGAAATATTATTGAGGGAGGCAAGATGATTGTAAATCATAAATTCTTTTTGGGCAGGATTGTGGTTTTACATGTCTCTCGTTCCTTTCAAAGCACCAATGTTGACTAAGTATTTCATAATTAGTTGGTTCCTAATTAAGGTGAATGCTAAGTCTTAATGTATTACATGGAATGAAGCATGAAAATTCAGGGCCCCCTCTTTTGTGGCCCCCCACTATGTGTGGTTGGGTATTGCCCATCTGTAGGTGCACCCCTCACACAGCTTCTGGTGATTATGGTGTCCCCTAGAACTGGGCACTGTTCAGCCATATACAGTAGTGCAGTTGTGGGCACAGCAGGACCCATGACTAGTAAGTCTTCACACAGATGTGGTGAGCAGGTGCATTCCCCAGACAGCTTCTCACTCTCAGAATCTGAGGAGACAGAACCAATGAGAGATTCCACCTGCTGGAGGGCTGCAGTGAACACCCAGTTGAACATGACACATAAGCTGGTTGGGGAAGGTCCTGCAAATGCATGGTTAGTGACCATGATTTTTGGTTCTTAGTAGAGTGTCTGGGCAGTGAGTCTGTAGGGTGAGGTTAGGTATCTTGAGAGCTTGATTCCAGGCTTGAACACATAACCTGAAATTCTGAAATCTCTGTTATAATGGATCCAGGAGTCTTTGGCTCCTGCTATTTTAACAGTTGTGAAAAGTTGAAGAAATTGAGGTTCAGAGAGGGAACTCCTTTGACCCAAATTCCTATATCTACGAAGGGTTAGAGATGGAGTTCACGGAAATCTTTAAAGCCTGTGTTCTTTGCCGTATACTCTGTTGCTTCTAGTTTGAACAAGTTTTTTTTTTTTTTCTAGACACCCCAGCTGTTTGTTTCTTGTTATCATCTCTGTGTATTTGTCCACTGGCCACAGAAGCCATTTTCTCATATTCATTTTGATATTCAGCATTTATGTTGAGGGATGAGTTGCAACTGCTTTTTGACATGGCTGACAGGGAGACATGGTATCGTGGGGAAGCTAAATGATAAGCTTCTTTGAAATCTGTTTCCTGGGTGATGGAATATGCTCAGCTCTATTGTTTGTAAGCAGTAGCATTATTGCTAGGACAAGAAATGCAATACATATGCTAATATGTGCATGAATAGTTGGAAAGATGTTTGAACCAAAGAAGCTTGTCTGTTTCACATTTACAGGCAATGGAAATTGAAATTTTTTTTAGCAGGTTTTCAATGAAGATGGGAGAGGTGCCAGAAACTGGAGATTGCTCCATAGTGGTGCCTTGCTCTGAATTACTATAGGCATGCATACTATTTGCAAGGGCTTGGGTAAAATTATTGTGAATCTTGAAATCTTTTCTTTCTGTAAGATATTATATAATAGAGGTTATACAAATCCCCCCAGACACATTGAACATAATCTGAGTAAACAGACATTCTTTTTTTTTTTAATTTTTATTTATTTATTTGACAGACAGAGATCACAAGTAGGCAGAGAGGCAGGCAGAGAGAGAGGAGGAAGCAGGCTCCCCGCTGAGCAGAGAGCCCGATGTGGGGCTCGATCCCAGGACCCTGGGAACATGACCCGAGCCGAAGGCGGAGGCTTTAACCCACTGAGCCACCCAGGCGCCCCATAAACAGACATTCTTAAATTTCATTTGATTTCAGATTATACAGAATGCTAAAATCATAATTCTTTTCACAGTATCTCTTAAAATTTCCTTAAAGTATCTAATAAAAGATTAGTACATTTTACCTATTATAACTAACCCCAATGTAAAAGTGGCCCTTGTAACATTATATATTACTTTATTATAGTACGTATCACTGTCCTCCTAACAGTGTGATTCTTGTGCCCATAACCAATTCTTACCTTCTTCCCAGATATTTGAAAATAGAGGCCAATTCTTGTGCATCTTTGTGGCAAGCAGGTAATCAGTATATGCTGAGGGACTGAGGGTGAATGGTACCATTTTCATAATCTTTGGAAGTAGATTCTGAGAACTATTGTCACTGATAAAATTTTTCAATAGATTATTGAAAGGACTAGTGTTTGGTTTTTACAAGAGAAAGTCCCAGATACTTATAGACATTCTGGGTTCCCTAGATTTAATTTCTATCAAAAGTCACTTTCTTCTCTGTCATAAATGTTATCATGATAAATTAGAAATGCTGTAAATATAGTATATCTAGTTTCTATTATGAGACCACGTTTTAAGAATTTCTTAGAATCATATTCTTGGAGGGAACATGTGTCTATCCTTGGCTGTATCTTTTTAAGGATTTGAATCCATAATCTGAATGAAGGCATGCAAATTATACTTACCAGACTTTTTAGAATACCCAAATTAAGAGAAGTATTTCATAATTACAGATTTTTAAATGTCCTAATAGGCTGAAAACTTGGGACAAGTATCAAGATTAATCGAACTTTGATAAAATTCTTCACTTGGATTTTAAGAAACCAGTTGCACAAGTTTAAAACTGAGGAGACTTGGATCAATAACACTGGATAAAGGACCTGAGCATTTTAGTTGCTGACACTGTCAGTCTAATCCCATGGTAAATTGTTCTTAAGTAAAACCAGTACAGTCTCAGACTTGAACTCACAGAAATAGAGTTCCCAGATCCAAGGAGGGAGTTAATAGTCTTTTGATGATGAATATACTTGCCTCAGACCGTGTCTGGAATACTAGGAATCATTCTAGGACACATATTTTAAGAAGGTTTTTAGCAAGCCAGGAGCATATATAGAGAAGTAAGTAATGATGTCTTTAAACAACAATTGATTAGCCTTGAGTTGAGAAAGCTAAGAAGAGACACATTAACTTTCTTCAAGAATTTCAAAGATTGTCAAGTGGAAAGGTATTTGATTTACTGCATACAACTTTAGGGGGTAAACTAGGACCAGCATGTGTGGAAGTGTCAGGAAACTAGCCAACAGTTGTTTGTTTGTTTGTTTGTAACACATGAAAGTGTACTGCAAAGTTGTGAAGCAGGGCTCTTGGTCCAACCAAATGACATGACAGTCTTTCATGAGTATTGTAGTTAAGGAATTTTAAAAAATGGGTTTTCTCCATGTCTAGAAATGCAAATTCTTAGACTAGTCTAACAAAAATACCTCCAAAGATAGAAAAACAGAGCTGTATGGTTTCTACCTGATGCTCACCCCACTGCAAGACATCTGCTGAACAGTTCTTAGACAACACACTGGTTCCAGGATTTCTCTTTGGAGGAGACTAGATTGCCATCCTTTGGAAATCTTGATAGTGGGGGAGAGAAGGGGGCACAGCATGGCTGTCACTGTCCTTGGTGCTGAACGTAGGCAGGGACTTTGGGGACTCCTCCCGGCCTAAGGTTTGCATTGTTACATTATCTCTGCCCTGCCACATTCAGGTTGCACATGTTGCCTGTTGATCTGCCTTCATATTATGGCCCTATACCCTTTAGATTACATCCTTACATCAAGATTTTTGATAATTCTGCCTGCCTTTTCTCTTTAATATTTTTTTTTAAATTTCTTTTCAGTGTACCAGTATTCATTGTTTATGCACCACACCCAGTGCTCCATGCAATACGTGCCCTCCATAATACCCACCATCAGGCTCACCCAACTTCCCACTCCCAACCCCTTCAAAACCCTCAGATTGTTGTTCAGAGTCCATAGTCTCTCATGGTTCATCTCCCCCTCCAACTTCCCCCAACTCCCTTCTCCTCTCCATCTCCCCATGTCCTCCATGTTATTTCTTATGCTCCACAAGTAAGTGAAACCATATGATAATCGACTCTCTCTGCTTGACTTATTTCACTCTGCCTGCCTTTCTTAAATCTGACTGGCACCCAGCCTGCTTTGACCCCAGTCCACTGACCTCTCAAGAAAGATGAGTTATGGAAGAGATTTGAGATTTCAGTAGGGAGCTGCAGGAGTTGAAACATGACATTCACAGATCTCTCTTGAACTATTGAGCAATTATATTTCCTATCACTTGGAAACTTGTCTTATGGTATAGATTTATTGATTCTTAGACATAGACATGAAGGCAAATATTAGATAAGATAGTGTCTGGCTGAGGAAGAGGGTCTTCAGGGTTTAATGAGGCTACTGATGAACTAGATTTGAAAATTGAAGTTTTTAACCTACAATTTGGCTTCTCTCATACATATAAAGTGCTGTTCAGTTCTTTACACTAACATGGCTTTGCATGGAAATGAAAAGCTTTTAGTAAAGGTCACCACATGACAACTAGAAGAAACACATTGACAGGACATCTTGACAACAGAAGCAGAGATCTGATAAACTCAGGCTTTACAGAACAGACAGTCATGTTCCACAGATGAGAGAAGGACACTGCTGGACTAACAGGAACAGGTACTTCTATCCTTCTGTGGAGTCTTACCAGACGTAGAGAAATTGATGGGAACGTTATTCCCTGTGGACCCAGGGAGCTAAGATTGAGCTCAAATAAGAAAATCTTGGAAACCTAAAATTAAAAGGAAGAAAAGGAACTACTAATGGAAAAGAAAAAAAAAAGTCTGAAAATCTCTTATGCTTAATGATAATTAACTTGTATAAAAATTCTCATAGAAGCCAAATCACTTAAGTTTCATAAATTATATAGCCAGATTTTTTTTCTTTAACCTTTTTTATTTAAACATATAATGTAACCCCACCACCCTCTCCCAACCCCCCTCCCCCCTACCCCCCTCAGTTTGTTTTATGACATTAAGGGTCTCTTTTGGTTTGTCTCCCTCCCGATCCCATCTTGTTTCATTTTTTCTTTTCCTACCACCTTAACCCCCACCTTCGTTGCATCTCCACTTCCTCATATCAGGGAGATCATGTGATAGTTGTCTTTCTCCAATTGACTTATTTTGTATATAGCCAGATTTTAGTGGTAAAATTCCTTAAGAATTCATTCTAAGTTCACTAGTTATAATTTATAAAACATTGCTGTACCCAGTTATGCAGTTAGTAAATGCTTTCTGTGATACATGTGATTTTGATAGGAAGAGGAAAAAATCCCCTTTAAATTAAGGGGAAAAATAGAAACATGATTTCAGGAAATATAACAAACAAAATCGTTAATTTTGTTTGAAGTTGTGTGATTAAGTAATATTTTATATAAAGAACTTTGAGAGTGAAAGAATCTATACTCTTTCATAATTTAGACCAGTCTTTTAACAGCTGGTCAAACTCAAGGTCAGATTTATTAGTTTTAGAAAAATTATACAAATTGGTAAGAGTCACTGAAGAGGCAGCCCATTTATTGAATAATTCTCTGAAAGGTTTTTTTTTCCTGAATAAAATATTCTCCAAAACTAAGGGGTCCCAGTGTCCATTTGAAAAGCTCTTATTCTCCTATATTATATCCAATGTGATAAAAACCAAGTAGACAGGCCATTTCTCATCATCTCCTCCATCCCTAATTTTTTTTTTTTAAACTCTGCCACTGTTTCAAACATTTTGGAGCTAGTAATACCACTCTGAGAGAAAACAATATTTGATAAAGCACTATGTAATAGCCAGAGGAGGAAGGAAGCTGAACATGTTGAAAAAAGAATTCCTATGGGAAAGTCCACATTTATGACAGGGCACCCTGGCTGAAACCCTTAGAGTTAACTAGGTACTGCATCTGAGCTGCCCTCCCTAGCTAACCTCAGTTGGAGCACACTAAATATCAGCGACTAATGTGTGACTTTCTTCCACTGAAGCACAGATGAACCTGTTCTAAAAACACTTAGTCAGCCTCTGAACCCAGCTTCCGTGTTTATGAAATGGAGGTCATATCAACTACCTCATAAAGTTGCTCTAAGACATTTGGGTCCTTGTAGGGGCACAATGACTTGGGATTTTTTTTTTCCACTTCATTTTTTCAAGGCTATGTTAAGCACTATTAAAAAATAAAATGACATGGAGAGGAGAAGGGAGTTGAGGGAAATTGGAGGGGGAGATGAACCATGAAAGACTATAGACTCTGAAAAACAATCTGAGGCTTTTAAAGGGGCAGGGGGTGGGAGGTTGGGGGAGCCTGGTTGTGGGTATTATGGAGGGCACGTATTGCATGGACCACTGGGTGTGGTGCATAAACAATGAATTCTGTTACACTGAAAAGAAATTAAATTAAAAAAAATTACAAAGTAAGTTTTTACTCTTGCCGAACTCCCAAGTATCATTTGTTGCTAAAAGTCTTACATGTTCATACTCATTGAAGTCTTTGACAGAGCCATCTTCTCCTGAGGGGAGGCTCTACAGGGTGACTACCTTTTTTTTTAATTGATTTTTTTAAATTTAACTTTGAATATTCAGAGTTCATTGTGATTTAAAATGTGAAAAGGTATAATTTATTTTTTTAAATTAACATAATGTATTATTTGTTTCAGGGGTACAGGTCTGTGTGATGAGTTTTATATAATACCCAGCACTCACCACAACACATGCCCTCCCAGATGTCCATCACCCAGCCACACCATCCCCCACCCCTGTCCCCTCCAGCAACTTTGAATACTAGGATTGAATGTGACAAAGAGGTCCTGCTGACTTAAGCTCTTGGTTTATCCATTTGTCCTAGAGAAAACCGTAAGAGACATACTCCCAATAGAAAGCCACACATGGGGGCGCCTAGAAAGCCTCTGCCTTCAGCTCAGGTCATGGTCCCAGGGTCCTGGGATCTAGCCCCACATCAAGCCCTGCATCGAGCTCCAATCAGGCTCTCTGCTAGTAGGGAGCCTGCTTCCCCCCTTTCTCTCTGCCTGCCTATCTGCCTACTTGTGAGCTCTGTCAAATAAATAAAATCTTAAAAAGAAAGAAAGAAAGAAAGCCACACATGGAGAGTCGACTGATGTAATTCCAAATTCAAAATTCTTTAAGGAAAACAAGAGCTTTTTCAGGGATCAGAATGATAGGAGGTGGAAACGTAAGATTTAAAAACAAAAGGATAATGCAGAGTTAACTGCTAACAGGTATAAGGTTTCATTTGGTGATGATGAAACTGTTCTAAAATTATATTGTGATGATGGTTGCATGACTCTCTAAGTACACTAAGAAACATTGAATTTCACACTTAAATGAGTGAATTTTTATGATATGAAAACTATATCTCAGTAAAGCTGTTAATTTTTTGTGAGGGGTAAAAAAGTGTTATTCTCCAATGCATGGACACTGAGGACAAGGCTTGGGTTCATATCCCTGTAAGTTGATATTTCATAGTTGAGTGGCCCTGGGCGAATTATTGAATAACCCTGCAGCTCAGTTTCCATATCTCTAATGGAGTGGTCATAAGGATAATTGGGACAATATATGTAAGACATCTACCAGAATGCTTACTTTAGAGAAAGTCCTCAGCAACATTAATTGTTGGGAATGGGGAATTTGGTAGTACTGAGTGTGAATAGAAGTAGGTCTTCAGTATGAAAGGTTAGAGCCTGTAAGAAGCCTTTATGAGAGAAAATTTGATCATTCCATTTTAGGATATATTTCTTTCCCTAAAACTGGATTAAGGAAAATTGAGTTCATTATATTCCATCAATAAGCCCCTCTCCCTGGGCTGACCTAGAGAAAGAATCAGCTCATTCACTTATATAAGTATGGGGCTAGAAATCAGACGGAGTTTTAAGCTCTTCAAGGAAAGAAGGGCAGTTCTGTACCTTTAACATCACTCTCACACCCACTGCTCCCCAACCTGGTTTCCTTTACAAGGGGAAGGCTGAGTTGGACAAAGAAATGGTGTTGAACATGCTCCCTATCTTAATTAATATGAGGGCCACCAGCTGAATCCTTTCTGCAGCAGAATGATCTTTTCCTGCAACCAGAAGAGAGTCCTTGCTGGAAAGCTGAACCAGGAACTTCCTGGAGACAGGACCCTGGGAGTCCCAGAGCAATACAGGCAGTACTCAGGCTGCAGGAAGTCCTCCCTGTCCCCCAGCTTAGATCCTGTATTTATTTCTCCAGTCCATTCAATATACATGTATTAAGTGTCAGCTGTGTCCCAGGTGGTACAGTAAGTGCTTAGTATTTATACCTGAGCAAGACAAAGGTGATGGTCTCTGTCTTCATAGCTGACATTCTGGTGGGAAGACCAAGAAAAACAAGCTAAAGAGAAATTAAATAATTGCAGATTGTACCAGGTTACGAATAAATCAGAGGGCTAAAAAAGAGAGTAGCAAACAAGAGTTTGCTTTTCCAGTGGGTCTTTCTGACCATATCACATCACTAGACTAGCCCTTTCCATCCATTTTCACACCTGTGAAGGAGAAAAGAAAAAAAGTGCCTAATCAAAAAATGTAATCGAAGCCCTTTCAGTGAATGCATGATATTCTGAGTCAACTGAACTTTAATTACCCAAATAGGTTACTACTTAGCTCTGTTTATAAAAATCTTAGAGAAGACGGTGACTTCATGAATCCAAGGAAAGACAGTGTGTGGAAAGCACTTTGAAAAGGTTTAAAAAAAACTTAGGTAGGAATCACTCTGATGCTTATCTCATGGAATTTTTTTTTAGCATGTTTTCAGGCTAAGTCCTTCCACAACTTTCAAATATAAGTACTTTTATTTCTTTGCTTTGGAGCAGGATGGGGAGCTGATCCCAAGACAAAGACTTCTACTCTATAATGCCACAGAGACTAGAATCTTTTTCAGCATTCCAGATAACAGAATAGTCATAGTTATTGTGCAAATGCCCAGGAAAAATGCTTTTTATATACTTGCTTATGAAATAAAATAAATTTTGACAATATAAAGAGAATCTAATTTAAGATTTATAATTTAAGGAAATGTATTTTCTAAGTATAGAATATATAATAAAGTAGGTTTTCCACTAGATTTAATGACTTAATCAGTGACTCTCAAGGAGAGTTAGTTTTGCACCCCAGGGCACATTTGGTAATGTCAAGGAACATTTTTGGTTGTCACAACTGGTAGGGATTGCTGCTGGCACCACATGAGCAGAATTGGTAAAAATCTTTCAATGCACAGGACAGCCCCCTCTCAACCAAAACTTATGTATCCCCAAATGTCAGTAGTACCGAGATTGAGAAACCCTTGCTTGCCTTAATCAGTAAAATTCTTTATCATAAATTTCAAGGGGTGAAGGTTTAGTTGTAGAAGGGAAAAGGAATGATTTATGATAATGTATAATGATTTTTTAGATAAACTGCCACAGCAAATATTTAACATGGTGACTTGTATTTTGATCAAAGAAAGCAAGTTTCTCTTAAGATGCTTTTTTAATTTTTATTTTTTTAAAGATTTTATTTATTTGACAGAGATCACAAGTAGGCAGAGAGGCAGGCAGAGAGAGAGGAGGAAGCAGGCTCCCCGCTGAACAGAGACCCCCCCCCCACATGTGGGGCTCGATCCCAGGACCCTGAGATCATGACCTGAGCCGAAGGCAGAGGCTTTAACCCACTGAGCCACCCAGGTGCCCCAAGATGCTTTAAAAAAAAAAAAAATCACCATTTCTCAGTAAGAGGATAGGGCAAGAGAATACTATGATCTGAATTCCTTTCTGGGGACACTTAACCCAATAGCCTCAACTGAATGCAGAAAGATCTCTTGGTGACAAACAGGGAACTTCGAATTCAAGCATTAAAAAAGTTCATGTGCTTTACTTGGGAAAGTCCCTCAAACTCAGGCACAGGGTATGTTTATTTGTAGGTTAGGCAGAATTCAGATGTGTTTATGGTAGCAGGTGTGGTTATGCACATGGAACTATGCATATGGCCCTTAACTAGAAGGGACCCCATAACTTAGTCACATAGAGTCTGCGGCTGTTGTGTAGAGTCATCAGCATTCAAGGAAGATCCTTGGATGCTGATGCATGGAGCCCATAGGGTGCAATGACGCTGGGGTGGCTGCATCCCTTTGTTCTCCTCTGCATCCCTTGTAACCCTCAAGTGCTCATAGGCCAAAATGGACCCCGCCTAACTGGGGCCAAGCTGGTGCTCTTGTTCATTATCTCACCTGGACCCACTTTGGTGATGAGCCTGCTCTCACGGGTTGTGTGTTTCAAAGCAAGTCAGCTATGTATAGAGAAGAAATTCTGTGACAGAAAGGTACCCTGATTAATGAGCTATTTCTGTATTTAACAAGCTATTTTGTTCTGTTGGCCTATAAAATGCAATGCCAGGTCATTTGTATTCAACAAACATGTTTTGCAGACAAAGTGCTAGAGCTGGGAGCAGAAAGGGGAGCCAGCCCCAGCCCTGCCCATCTAGGCATTCACTTATATGGTTCAATGCTTTCTTTTTCTCTTCTGCAAATTAAAGAAGCACCCGCGTGCGTCAACTGCTGATGACAAATGGTGCAGACGATTTTTTTTTAAGGGTCATGTTTAATTGCTCCTAAGTCATAATTTCTTTATATGGGAATCTGTGACTTGTAAACACAGAAGGAAGATTTCTGTTTCATTATAAGCCTATAGTGAGTTGTTCCTAGCATTTTCCAATCTCTTCCATAAACTGAAAGGATCTTGAAAACCCCTTTGTGCTTTGTACTGCAATTGCTTAGAGAGTTCCCAGGTTCCCTTTTAAAAAAATCAGAAAGTGAATTTATATCAGCTGTTATTTTGCTCCAGAAGCTCCCTTGATCTCTCAAAGATCTCCCTTCTCGATCTATCAAAATCTCACGCAAGGTACATATTGTTGTGTTCCCCTTGATCTCTCCATGAGTTTCAGACTGTTAGGGTTAACTGCAGACATTTGCCTCAGTCTTTGATTTGTCTCATGCTTTGATTTTTTGTTTTGTCCTGTTTTCATCATTCTCATTCTCCCATTTGATTCATCAATGATTATCAAATATCAAAACATCAAACCTAAACTCCCACTCTAATGAGAGCAGACACACTGGGGTTCTTTCCTCAGCGGATCTAAAGCCTGGAGGGCAGCTCCAAGTGAGATGCTTAACAGTGCTGTCATCCTCCAATAAGAAGGTGGCTGGCCAGAGGCCTGGGCCTCTTTTTTCCTCACATTTGTTAGTGCTAACGTCTTGGAATTCTTTGCCGGAAGGATATAGAGAAGGCTTGATGTTTCTAGTAGAATCGTCTGAGATGGTTCTGACTTCTAACAAATGTTACTGTGTATGTGTAGAAACCAGTTTTCTCCCTTTCAGAGGCTGACCTTGAGCTAGTCTGTTGAAATTGTGTATAATTGCTGGGCAGTCATACATACTCTATAATTTAAAAAGGAGACAGGTAAAATATATGTCTTCGGCGACAGTGAAATTTATTTATGTTCAGGAACCAGGGAAGTAGTGTGTAGGCAAAGGTGGACACCGTGATTATAAACTGAGGATTGATTTAGAATCTGGCAAGATGTTTCCATGGGCTTTATGCACAGAAGGCTGCTTCCAGGCTGACTGTGTGGGCCTCGGGGCCAGCAGGGTGGAGGAGAGGTCACGAGGCCTGCAGAAAGCTGACAGCCCTGCATGGCTTGAAGGTTTTATTTTGCCTCTCAGAGCCTGTTTTCTCATCTCAAAAGAAGGATAAGGATAATTCTTTTAAAGATTTTATTTATTTATATATTTGTTTATTTGAGGGAGGGAATGAGGGAGTGTGTGAGAACAAGCAGAGGGACAGAGAGGGACAAAGAGACTTGGCACAGGTGTGGAGCCCATTGCCAGGCTCGATCTCAGGACCCTGAGATCCTGGCCTGAGCTGAAATCAAGGGTTCAATGCTTAACTGACTGAGCCACCCAGGTACCCCAAAACAAGAATAATGCTAAACCTCACAGAAGTTACCTGATGTGAGATAATGTATGGGGAAATGCTTTGTTAACTCTGAAGTATTGCATAAAATATATTCTTTGCCATGGAAATAGAGACTGTTTTGTAATTTTAGACTATTTGGGAATTAAGGAAAACAAGACTTTATTGAACTATTTCCCTTCTCTCTTAATTCCTCTGTGGAACGAGGCAATGCATAAATATATAAATAACTCTTCCTCTCCCCCTCCCAAGTTAAAATATGTGGTATTTTTAAGATTTAATAGAGAATAAAGGACAGGAAATTGTTGTAGAGCAAAAGCAGTCAGTGATGGGGAAAAAAGCATTTTTTTTTAAAAAGCTTTTGAACTATTGTGATTTGAAAAAAATATATATATACCATTTTTAAAAATAGAGCAGTTTTTTTATAACAATGACATGTCTTAAGTTTGAGATAGTAACTAGACAATGCAAAATCTTTGCTTCTTGTATCACTTTTTTTAACAAACTATGATTTTTAGTACAGTGTTAGATTTACAGAAAAATGCAGAGATAATATAAAGAGCTCCCATATACCCTGCTCCCAAATTTTGTCCTTATCTTGGTACCTTACATTCATTACCATTAATAATAGTAATATCAACTAAAGTTCATACTCTTTTCAGATTTCCTTGTTTTTACCTAATATTCTTTTTCTGTTCCATGAACCTACCCCAGACACCACTTTATATTTAGTCACTGACTTCTACTCTAGGAAGTTCAGAGTGTCGTCCTAGGTTGTGGTGGGTCTGTGTGTATGTCTCTGTGTTAAACTAGCTCCCCTTTCTCCAGGTCTCTATTGATCATCCTTGTGAAGCGTAAAGCCTTCAGAGCCTCATATGGGGAGAGCACCTTTGCCTCTGTTACAGAGCCCAGCTGTGTAACCACTTTATCTGAGCAACACGTAGGCAAAACCTAGCATGGAAATGTAAGAATAGCCTGGAAACAGCCTCAGTAAATGACAGAGGGTCAACCATATTCATGTATATCACTTCTAGGATTACTTCTCTAATTCATTTATTTACTTATTGTTTTAATACATTACTAACCCCTTTCCTACCACAGAGGATTTGGGAACTTTCAGAATGAGCCCCCTACCCATAAACAGCTGAAGGGTACTTAAGATCCTAGAATAAATCTCCGTCAGAAGACCCAGACGTTAGTGTGGTGGAAAATGTTATTCTTTCAATGATTTTAGCAGCTTTTGAATTCAGCATAATGATAAGTAAAGATGCCTAGGATCATGATAGTCAGAATGTACTAAGTGTTCAAGGATGCATTTAGTGAAGCTCAATGTCTAAATCTAGGCTCTGCTTATGTCACAGGAACTTTTCTAGAATGTTCTGTGGAGTATGTAGATGAACTATAAATCATCTTTTTAAAGCTGGGAGGAATCAAACAACTCAATAGTTGGGACTTATGGGGGATTTGGGTGGCTCAGTCATTAGGTGTCTGCCCTTGGTTCAGGTCATGATTGCAGGATCCTGGGGTCAAGCTCCACATGGGCTCCCTGCTCAGTGGGAAGCCTGCTTCTCCCTTTCCCTCTGCTTCTGCCTCCACTCATTCTCTCTCTCTCTCTCTCAAATAAATAAATAAAATCTATAAAAAAAATTGGGGCTTACTATTTTACCTGAGAGAAGTGGTACCACCTGGGTTGCTCCAACCCCCACACCCTCCCCCCCCACCGCCAGTGACCTGAGAGAGAGGAATGGCCATTACAATCACTGTCCTTGTTAATTAGTAAGGACACTCACCCTCATCCAGGGGAGATGGAAGTAAGGACAGACAGTGGGACAGAGCTCTTCCTTGCCCATGCCTCACTGAGGATTTTCACATCTGCTCCTAGATAGCCCATTTGCTGTATCACGAACAAACAGAACAAAAGCAGAACGAAAAAACAAGCAAGTGTCTGTTTATTGTAATTCTTTGTTTGAAAAAAAAAACCTGAGCAAGTTACAGCATTTTTTTCCTTATAAACCAACATCCCATGCTTCTTCCCCTGGCCCTGACTCTGTCCCATTCATATAAAAAAGACTACTCTTTATCCTGGCCCGTTGTTGGGCGGGCAGTGTGGGGGGGGGGAGCATCACTGTCATTCGGTGATAGAAGCACGTATCTCACAAGCAGAAACCTGACTTCTTTCCCTAGAGGGGACAGCACAGCTGGCCTTTGGCTCAGCCCCTTCTCCATTGGCTTCCCCTCCTGTGTGTGACTGCCCCGTGGCCACAGGGGCTGGACTTGCATCGCGTCAGGCTCCCGGCTACGTGTTCGAATAACGGGGGAGCTTTTAGATCCTGTTGTGGCTCGGGCTCTCGGCTTGTTTCATCTAGATCATCTGGGGTACTCTCTGACCTCAGCAGTTCTTCCCTTATTAGGTTTATTGAGGTATAAGTTACACACCTTAGAGTTGACCCTTTTCGTGTGTGTACAGTGCCTTGAGTTTTGATACCCACATGTGGTCATGCAGCCAACGCCGAAGTCAAAATGCAAACGATTTGTCTCACTGCCCCCAGCACCCCGGGGTGCCCTCCCAGCCAGCCTCACACCCCACCTCACCTGTCCTGGAGACCGCTCGTCTGTTTTCTGTGGCCTCAAGATTTTTTAAAAAGTAGGTGATTGTCATGTGCAGCCAGGGTTGAGAACTATGATCAGTAGAGCTGCCCGGTGGCTTTTAATAAATCATAATAAATTACTTAGTACATTATTTAATAATAATAATGAATTATTTAATAAATTCAGGACCCAGGGGAGGAAAGCTGTGGTGTCTTGTCAATACGTTCAGGGAATCCATCAGTTTGTCTCCTGTCTCTGCTTCCTCTGTGACTGTTTCTTAGGGTTTGCTGGGGTCGTATGTTTGTGTTAGTCGCAGTTTGAAGAGAGAAGTTAACCGGGTTATTGCAGGGGGTGTGTTAGACTCTGCCTGGGGAGGCAGACCTCCAGTATCTGCCTTAGTGGCTGCTTGAGGTACCCAGATGCATTCACAGTGTTTTTTAGCTCTCTGTGCTGTTCTCAGCACTGTGGACACGGTGAGAGGCTGCGTAGACAAGGGCCCTGCCTGCGTGGGGCTTACCGCAAGTGGGGAAAGAGAGGCAATGAATAAATGTGTCATGTCGCACAGAATGCTCCACATGGACTGAATCGGGTGATAATGCTAGAGGGGGTGTCAGACCGGCTCTGACTGTGCAGAGGTCCCACTGTTAATCTGAGACCCGAATGTCACAAGCAAAGCCGCCAATGCAGAGCTTGGCTGGAACATTCCAGGCCAAGGAAATGGGCAGTACAAAGACCTTATGGTTGGAAATAAGATTTGTGGGAGTTAGGACGGCAGGAAGTCAAGAGTGACTGGATATAGGAGCATCGGAGGGGCTGTGGGGATGAGGTGGGAGAGGCGGACAGAAGGCAGAACTCCTGGGGCTTCGTAGAATGACAGCTAAGTAGATTTCATTCTAGGTGTGATAGGCATGTGATTGGACACAGGAAACAACACATTCTGATGTGTTGTAAAACATCACCTTTGGGTACCGTGGGGAATGGATTACAGCAGGGAGTGGGACAGGAGTTGAATGACAAAGTCTTAAGAGGCTGGTGAGGTGACAGTGGCTTCCTTATGCCGGGAATGGAGAGCAGTGGCCCCATGCATGTCACTGTTAGATATGTGTGAGATGCAACCCCTCTGGGCTTGCCATGGCTTGGGTGCGGAGTGCCAGGGGAAGAGCATGAAGTAAGGCTGTCACAGACCCTGCAGTTAAACTTGTGATCCCTTAGGGTAGATTTCCACTGGCTTCTCCCCACATAACCCGCATCTCTATTATGGCTTGCTGGGCCCAAAGACATTGAGCCATAATCTAATCTTGATGTCACCAAAGCAGCAACTGGGCAGCTGGGCTTGAGCAGTTGTGCCTCCTGCACATTAGCTCAGGAAAGAAAGAAATCAGGCCGTGACTGAGAGGAATCAGTACAGAGTGGGAGAAATGGGGTGAACAAGGAAATGTTTGATTAATTACTACAATATCACCTTAAACAAACCAGGTTTTGCAGAAAGACCTGACTCTATGCCTTTACAGTGAAATGCAAAATAAAACGTGAAACTAAAAGTCCCTGTGAACATGTAACTCTCTTGAGCAAAACAGCTGTTGAAAATACATTCAGCTCAGGTCCTGGGCTCGAGTCCTGCATTGGGCTCCCTGCTCCGTGGGGATCCTGCTTCTCCCTTTGCCTCTGCTGCTCCCTCTGCTTGCATTCTCTCTCTCTCTCTCAAATAAATAAAGTCTTAAAAAATGAAAAAAAAAGAAAATACGTGAAAGCAATTACTTATGTTGTGAAACATAAATCATGAATGTCTTTATTTTCAAAAGTATAATTAGCTGCAAGTATTTCATCAGGATAGCAAACAACATGAAGAACACCTAAGACCACTTTGGGGTAACTGGACAGACAGTGGCTCAGTTCAGGCTGTGTACGTGCGGGGCAGCTGCTCTCCCCTATTAATTGGTGTGTTCTTGTGGGCGAGACCTCCAGTATGCAGAGCTTGATACTCACAGTTTTACTCCCCTTTCTTTGACCAGTATGTTAGGTGCTGTGACTTCATTTTTGTTCACTGTGTTCCTATTAAACTTATGTCAAAGACTCATCCTTCTTGAAAACAATAATAACAACAACAGCAACAACAAAAACTCATTCTTTTTATCTCCTTGGTAGTACTTTTCAAATAATGCCTCCAGCCTACTCTCAGTTCCCTCACTCTGGCTGAGAATTTCTGGGAGAAATTGAGCAGTATATATATTATTTATATAATCACTACTGTTCTAGTGATAACTCAAGAGCCCACAGTAGATCAGGAAGGTGGGCAAAGACCTTCCTATCTGAAATACACCTTGTATATTTCAGGGGCCTCTAGCGCAACCATGATGAATAAGGTTTCATATGATCAGGCTTGTGGCTATAAGATGACAAATGGTAACAATCTTTGCATTGTTCCTTTTTCTTAAGGACATTATAGGGACAGCCCAGGTGATATAGTGATGTAACCTGAGTATTGTTTCTCTTTATTTCCTTTCCTATAAGGAATGTTAACATTACCTATTATATATGCTGCACTGTTCTTTGATCTCCCCAACTTACATAGAATCTTAATGATACACCTGTAAGAGATGCACAACACCCATTTCTTACACCACCATATTGTGGCTGATGGCGTGGGCTATAGAATATCCCATTCCTCCTTCTCTGGTAGAGAAATCCACTAACTGGGGGTAACATGAAGTGAGGGCCATGCACTTTAAGCATGTCACTGGCTTCTCTTGTTGCAGGGCCCAGGGTGAATGGAGTCCTGTCCTGGGGAGGAGAAAGGGTTTGCCACTCTTAGAGTATTGTATATCACGTCAAGCATACTCTAATAGCAACCAGGAGCTCTCATGTTCACATTTCTGCTGTTTCTCTGTTAGTTCGTGTTATTGGCATGATACTCCTAAATCCTTTCCGTGTGGATTCACTTCTCTTGGTCATGGACTAGAAGACCTGTTATGCAAGAACTCTTAGTATACTAGCACAGCAGTTTTTTTCCTGAACAAAATTACCTGTTTAATCTGTGCTAAAGAGAGTATCGATGAGTAAAATGATCTCAAACTATTTCTATTCAGTTTTAACTTTGTGCTTCGAGAACATTTTGTCTGATAGTAGGTGTCTAAGTTGAACATCTGTCTTTCTGGAATTGCACTGCCCAGTATGTTAGCCCTTAACCATGTATAGCTATTTAAATTTGAATTAAGCAGAAGTAAATAAAATTTAAAAATTCAGTTCCTGAGGTGCCTCGATGGCTCAGTCAGTTAAGCGTCTGACTTCAGCTCAGGTCATGATTTCAGGGTTTTGGAATTGAGCCCCATTTTGGACTCACTACTCAGCAGGGAGTCGGCTTTTCCCTCTTCATCTTCCTCTGCCCCTCTCCCTGCTCATGCACTCTCTGTCTTTCTCTCAAATAAATAAATAAATAAAATCTTTAAAAAAAATAAATTAAAATTCAGTTCCTCAGTCCTACTAGCTACGTTCCAAGTGCTTAATAGCTGCGCCCACCACACACAGGGATTTCCATCACCACAGGAAGTTCTGCTACACAACATTATAATGTAACATCTTTCCCGAGTAAAATGAAAATTGCACATTGTTGCATTTTTAATTATCCTGGATTGGAGCCTACATTTTGTCTTGAATCATCATTATGTTGCTCATTTATAGTGAAGAGATAAAACCATTATACCTCAGACCATGGCATGTCATGATCTGTACATCTTACCCTCCGATACATATGTGATATAAAGGGCTACCTGTTGTGTGAGCCTGTGTGCACCCATGCAGGTGTTCTTGCAAACAAAGTCACATTTACTTATAGCAGCAGTGATTTGTTTCCTTAAGTCTTACACAGAACTTTTTCTAACCCTTTGAAGAAAAAAAATAAATCTTAGAGTTTTTCTGAGATTGGAAAAGTAATATTAGAACAAAAACATGTAAGCAAGGAAGAAACTTGTCATATCTTTTCATTTCCAGTCTCTGTTGCTAAGAATTCAAGGTGTAGGTGATGCTTAGAATATTTAGAAAAAGCAACAACTTTAATAGTAAGAATTAAGAGAGACCAGAAAGTCTATCCCAAAATACTATGAGCATCCTTTGGGTCACTGTCATGGACTTAATTCATTGTTTCCACAAGACTCTATTAACATAAGAGAAATTGTCCTGTGAAACCAGGGCATACCTGGGTGGAGTTCTAGGGACATGAGTCTGCACAGGCAGGTCAGAGACCTAAAGCATCCATGGGCAGGATAAACCTGTGACTAAATGCACCCTGCTTCCCATGAGATTAGAGCCAACGAGGCAGGAGAATGCCAGAAGCAAGGGTAACATTAAAACTGAGGGAACAGGAAATGCAACTATGCATATAAAGCTGGGTGATCCCTGGTGCTTGTTGCCAAGAAGCTCATAGCCTCGTACTTGTTTTCTTTGGCTTCCATTGAGATGATCTTTGTGGTTCCCTTATTAAAAAGCACAGGGCAGGACAGTTAAGGGATATATCTTTTGGGGGTGTGGTGGATTGTGGGCTAAGCAGATGGGTCCACTCAAGCATTATGTCTGTTAAATTGGAACCATCATCTCTGGAAACATTTATTATACTCTTCTTTAAAAAAAAAAA